>JAOTAV010034959.1:0-19193 GCA_026546445.1 Cyclargus thomasi
GTGTCCATGGGCGACGGCAGTTGCTTTCCATCAGGTAACCCGTCTGCTCGCTTGCCCCCTAAATATCATAAAAAAGGAACTAATCGACTTGAAACTTGGCATAGACATAGTTGAAAGAATGGAGAAACATAGACTGAGTTCTCAAAATATTAGTATTCTTGTATTGGAATCCTTAAACATCAGCTAACACCAAGCATACTATGAAATCATAAGTATACATTAACTTTTTAAAAAAAAAATAATAAAGCTTTATTTCCCATTTTAAAACATTACACAGCCTTAGTAGAAGTAAAATAAATTATACACAAAAAAATTCATCGAAACAAAAAAACAATTAAAGATAGACTATATTTAAATCAAAATAAGTAGTATAGTGTAGTATATATAGGATGTGTATTAATGGTGTTAAAATAAAATAGAATATGTAAAAAATATTATAATGATTCTAGATAGATAAAAATATGTGTTATATATAAGCTTAATCATTATTAATTTGAAGTTTTTATAAGTGATGCTTGAAATTATTAATAAACTTTAAAGATCGTAGTCGTAGCAGAAGATTTTTGATTCCTCGTGGAACATATTTCTAAGGAGTTGCTCTTCCGTAGATTTTACTTTTCGCTGATACCAGCTTCATCCTCCATCCAGATATAGAAAACAAGGAATTTTTAGAACAGAAATCTGTACCGTACTTACCAAACTAATAATAAATATAGTATTTAAGTGCCTGCCAATCGATAAACAAGATACAATAAATTATTGAAAAAATACATTATAGATATTGCCGTCTATTTTCCTCGTATCGGAAAAACTTTCTCATAATTTTAGATTCCCGCCGGGAATATTTTTTCTCGAACGCTGGAATGGGACAGGTGATGTTAGAGGGAGACGCCAATAAAATCCATACTTATAATATTTGCAGGCTCCGCACTCACACTACAAGCGCGATTTAACGTCCCTCCGAGACTATCGGACAGTGCACAGGGTGTTGGGTTTTATAAAGTTAAAGAGACCATGGCCTAGTCGTACCTTTGATGTTTTTTCAAGACAAAAAGTTGTCTCTGTTACTCTCCATCATTGCAACCAAGCTTATGATAAAAATCGAGTCGATTGGTTTCTTCATTTTGAGCGTGAATGAAGGCAAACAAATATTTAAATAAACAAACTTAACGATTTGTAATATTGTAATTAAAGAAGTTGGAGCGTCCGCGGCCTAGACGGTAGGGTAAACCTTTGGTTCGCACTCGACGAGGTGAAAGGATGGTAGAGGCGTGTTACCAATAAGAAATTTTCTGATCACAAGTACGGACCGGATATTTATAATACGGTGAAGAAAAACTTCGTGAGGTCGAGGAAATTTGTACAATGTTCAGTAGGCCGACTTTTTTCGAGAATTTCATTTGTACTTGGGCAAATTTTAATCCCGTCCCAAGCATTACAATAAATAAAATAAAATAAAAAATAAATAATCCACTAATTATTATTATAGATGGTTTGAGTTTTTTGTTAAACACATAAACAACTATTAATGATACTCTAGAGGTAAGAACGACAAGCAACTATGAAGTAGGTAAGAAGATTTGTGAATACCAACTAAAGAATGTATAAAACCGAAACACCCTGTAGTTACTCACACAGGGACGCACCCTCGGTGCTTGGCGTCGCGGCGCGGAGGAAAAAATGTACGATGCCATAAAAAATCACCGTCCATTCGCTCCCGGAATTTTTAGCCGTTTTTTCCCCTCCTAGGGTCCCCCGTTGCCTAGCAACCGGCCCACCCCTCCCCGCTAAAAGCTTGCGATATTTTTACGGCCAATGAAAACGTTCTTTCCACAGAGATTTATATATTGGAGTTTTTATTAATCTCCGTATGAAGTTGGCAAACGTGATTGGGATTTTCATCGGATTTTATTAATCATAAGACCAGATAAAAGTATTGGAAAATCGTTTCGTTTATAGCAATGAAAAGTATTAGTAACGTATAGAATCAGAGAATGCATAGTATGATGCGGGTTCCATTTTGCCATTTTGCCCAGCATTGCCGACCAATGAAGTCAAAATGGGTGTTTCGCGCGGGTACCGTACGTTTTTCAGAAATACATTTACTATGAATTATAATTATAAAACTATTAAATACATATACAATTATTCTATGTAATTTCTTCCAATTTATAGATGCTCAAAAATCAGCAATATCTGCATGTTTAAGAGTAAGAAGGTTACATACAGACACACTTCTACATTTATACCAGGTGGAATGATTGCGGACAATTCCTCTGAGCACTCCCCGTGATAAAGTCTTTAAAGGTTGCAGAGCGAAGCTACATCTCGTCGCAACTCCAGGGGGTCCAGCTTGTTTGAAACACTACGGCAATCAACAATCCGAGCGGCCCTTCGCTGGATACGTTATAGAGGGAGCGATTGGTATTTAGGTGCCCCTCTACGTATATAACGTGAAATTACGTTATTAGAGTAGGACCTCAAAATTCGGCAGAGTCCGAATGTTTGTTATGTCGTTTGAGAGTAGATCTCCAAGCTGGATACATCCAGAGCGAGCCAAAGTCAATATTGAGCTCAAGCGGTCTGTACTGTTACAAACATCGTAACTCAATATTTGGCCAGCAATTATCTATACTAATGGATATGATATTGAGAACATTCCAGCGGGGAACTAATCTACATACTGATTGTTTCTTGCAACTTGCTAGTTTATTAAGCCTTATTTGTACCATTGTCAACTGGATAACTTAGTTTCCGTACTCGCTTTGACATGAAAGTAGAGTGTTCTAGGACGAAGCTAGAAGTGCTAGCTTGCTAGCTTACTGACTAGCTTGCTATCTTGTATCTCGAATATTCGCTCTACAGGTAATCAGTGGTTCTAGCACTTCTTGTGATGGAGTCACTTTAATGATACATTATGTTTTAATTGTATTTGCTTATGCTTGTATACTGTGCCAAGTTTTTGTAAAATAAATTACAAATAGGACCGCCTTATGGTTGAAATTTGACCTTAAATATTAAAAATAATAAGTTTGTAGGAGATATAAAAACCATTATCTATCACAGACTTTAATTTGGCTTTAAGATCTTGTTACCAAGCCTACAAAACTATTTATTTCAAAAATCACAGTCTTCAACCATTGATTATTGTGTCATGTCAAGATATTGTAGTGTGCGTTTTGTAGTGTGAGTAGCATTTTATTTATTAAAAATATATAAGATTTAAGCATAATTTAAAATAATATTAGTATTCTACGCTTTTCGTCCATATCAACTATAACTGGGAGAAATCAGGAGCTTTTACATTTACGCGTCTTTCGTAAAAAGAGGTACAAAGTTTTCCGCTCGCATATTAATATACATATAGATAAAATAATTTTAAATACACTTTGTTGCTATAATAGCAATGTGACAATAATTCTTGTGTAGTGTTTTTTATATCTTATACACATACAATGGGATTTCGTAGCAATGTAAAGTGAACACTGAGATACCTATTGAGACATAAAAAAGTAAAAAAACCATCACGTTTATACATAATGTGTCAGCAGAACACGCCTCTTTACAAAAAAACGATCGCAACACACACGCTCGGGAAAAAAACTCCCCTTCTTTTTTTAAACTAAAAATAAGTAGCGCGCGATTGGCCGCGCACCCCAAATAAAAAACATAAAGACGCGTGTGCAGCACGCGACGCGCCATTCAAATTCAAATATCGAAGCAAGATATTATTGTACTCAGCAATTTAAAAATAACATTCCTTCCCCATATAAACGCACACAACGACGGCTCAACAAAAGTTGGTCCCCGCGTAAAATACGATGGAAAAAAAAATATAAAATGGGGAAGTATTTCAAAAATAGAACGTCTCCCCTTTCAAGGGGGACGCGTGATATATTGTTGGAGTTAGTTGGGATTTTCATAATGCACCGTGTGTTATTTCTTCGGATCGGTAAGATTTGTCATGTGGTGTTGCGGTTGCTATTTCCGAGTTGTCGCGTGGCGCTATCGGGTTCCCTTTACATAGGTTCGAATTTCGATTTCCGTTTAAAAAGTGCTTTTCGATATTTAAATTGTGAACAAAAAGACCATAGCTACGCTACGTCCATATTATTACTATATCTCTATAGTCTGTACTTCATCAATATAATATGAAGCACTAGATAGTTGAGCCAAAATAACGTTTTTGTCGCAATTTTTGGGCGAAAACCGTGCATTTTACCGGGATAAAAAATATCATATGCCCTTCTCCGGGATTTAAATTATATACGGTGGTAGGCACCGTAGTCTCGACGTTCAGAAAGTGTACTTTAAGTACTGATTTTGAATAAAAAGATTTTTATTGATACATGCCAAATTTCAACAACATAGCTGAACCTATGTTGCTGAAATTTGGCATGTATGAATTTCTATGAATGTATCAAATTCTAATCAGAATGACCATGTTTAATATCGTGTAATAGTGGCATGTAATAAGCAAAATTCTCACTTATTTTGTTGTTAAAATGTTATGTAATGAACTAACTGACCCACGCAAGTTTTCTCGTGTGTATAGCTTGTTATATATAGTACTTATTTTCTAATCGAGCACCCATAGAATTAGGTACATACTAAAAACCTTTGGTAATAAAATTTATGAATTGCTATTTCCCGGGACTCTACACGAGAGTTTCTCAATTTTAAATTAATTTTAATTTTAAGGCACACCAAAATTAATGAATGTGCACCAAAACAACTGGACCAGCCTGGGCGCACCATTTGCGTATCTGCCAATGAAGTATTTACATTTTTACAACATTTATTTCAGTCTACCTACGAAATCTTCTGATTTCCTTCTGACTAAGGACACTGCCACCCCCCAAGGATACTGCCTCTCATTGGCCACAGCCTGTAAAGGATATTTACAAATCCAAGTCTGAAAAATGCTGTAGATTAAAAGTTCACTTTTTAGAGAGACAGAGAGATTTAGATATTAGCCTCTGCATACATCGCCGATTATTCGGCACGATCATTGCGCAAGCGGCCGAACTTTGCCAACTCGCCTATCAAAGGCGAATATAACGTCAGCGGATAGTGGCGAGTAGCCCTTCTACTGTCGTGCTCGCTTGTCATCGTCGATATACGCCGATTAAAAGCATAAGGAGTCAATAATAATAATTGATACTAGAATAATAATTAATAGAATAAACTCGGGATCCATGAGATCAGGGTCTTCGTGGTTGAATACCGCTGTAGATTCTGACGACACAGGAGATGTAGTGGTGGACCAAAGCCAAAAAAAAAACTGCTAACCCATAGCAAACCATATTTTATTTCATGTACATTTTTTTTCCTAGATAAATAGATGGCTTACTTTCATAGTAACAGTTAAATATTACTTATGTTTATTCATTATTTTTAACAGTAAAACATGAGTTAGTTAGTATATTAACACATGTGAAACTAAAGACAGTCACAAACATTTAGTCGACGATAACAATTATTTCTTCAACATACTTCTCTAATCGACGAACAAACAAACTGATTAATCACTTTACTATTGTAATAAATTTCAAGTTTTACTCTTATAACGTTTAAAATATCAAATGTCGAAATTATAAAATATTTAACATGTTAATTTGAATCGTTTAAAATAAGTCTGTCAGTTCTCATTAAGAATAAAGTTTATATTTCAGAATACAATGAGTGGAAGAAAAACTTATATAAAAATCAAAAATAATTTATTTACTGCTAACCTTTGCTTATTTCTACGCTTGCGTGACATTAGAAAATCATGCTTTTCATACTAATATTATAAATGCGAAAGTTTGTGAGTGTGTATGTTTGTTATCTTTTCACGTTTCAACGACTGAATCGATTTCGATGAAATTTGGCATGAAGCTAGCTAGTATTCTGGTACGTAGGCTACTTTTCACGCAGGTAGATCTGCGGGCCACAGCGAGTTGCGTATAAAATGAATTTTTGGTATCCTGATGTATTTCCTTGACCAAAAGTAGCCTATGTTAGTCTTCATCGTTCCAACTCTGCACTCGATTTTAATGAAATTTCGTCAAATTTTTCTGTTAAAGTTTCTAATAGGCTATTCACAACTTTATTTGACAGATTATCTATACAACATATGTCAAATAAAGTTGTATCTGTCGAAAAATGCGATCTGTATGGACAAACTAACCATTGCTAGAATTATTGTTATTTGTGGTTATTATCACAATATTATTCAATCAATTATGTATCATAAGCGAAATTGAAAAGGAGCCAGAACCTACGTCACTTGGTCGAAACAGTTCCATGTAAGTCGTTATATGTCGGATGGGTTTCACATAATCATCCGCAATCTGGCTCTGTTTCAGCTTCCCTGATTGTACATTCCGACATTTAATAAAAATATATAGGCTCATTTAAAAAAAAAATCACCACTTGCTGGTCAGTATCATACAGGCTAACTACAACTTGCTTCATAGATGAAGTATTTAGAATCTGTCCAATAAGTTGTGGATACCCTATCCAATACCTATCAGTGTTTAAACAACCTTATAAATTCGTTAATTTTTCAAGTAGGAATTCTATTAAACCCTTATTACTTATTGCTGATAAACAATATAGCCTAAACTCGAAGAAAAATGTTAGGTAATCGACGATAACGCTACATAAGCCTGCCATTTCTCTTTCAGCCCTCACAAATATCGTTTTAATTACTCCGAGCTCCAAAACCGACGATCACCCGTATCTAATTTAAAACAACGCACGCCCGAATGGAACGCTTTTAGGGGAATTCGAAATAAAGGGGCTCGGAGAAAAAACAATTTAAAAATAAAATGGAATAATTATGAAAGGGGAGGGCGGCGCGTGGCGTTTCTTATTTATTTCTGGGTTCAGCTGCTGTGCGTACTTTTTCCAGCTATAGCCTTTATGACGATGGCATAAGGGTTACAGTGAGGTTTTTACTTTAACATATGGCGGTAAGACAAAAAATCTACACCTGTGCTTTACCCGTCGTGTGCTCTATGTATTGTTAATAATGTTTACTATTGTCGGAATAACTTGGCACGGGATTTCATATATATTTAGACGTTTATATGAAGTTTTGTGTTAACCGACGACGATTCAACTGCAGAGAACCCGGCAAAGTTTTCTTTTTTGTTTCTTATATAAATTACTAGTTGACTCCGGGGATGTTTGCCTGCTGAGCTATTTTGTGAATCTAAACCATGCTCAGATCCCCTTGAAAACACACTAAAAATTTCATCAAAATCATCCCTTGAAAACACAGAAAAACTTCATCAATCTGTCCTATAAGAGAAGTTCAGTGACATACACACTCACCGAAGAATTATATATATTAAGATGTTTCTTATATAAATTATTTCTAGGTCACTTAGGTTTTGAAAAATATATGTTAGCCGATTCTCAGACCTACTACTATATTATAATGCTTCAAAAAAGGTAAAACCATGCTAGTTATAAAAGGTAACTAAAATGACTCGACAATTTTATATAATATGACGTATATTTATATGGAACGATTTAGATGAAAATTTTTGTGCGAGTCCAAGGGGATTGTAGAATAGTTTACAATCACAAACTGAGACCGACAAGATAGCGTCAGTCCTGTCCACTAATAAGGCAGTAAATGTAAACTTGTTGTTAAAACGTTAAAATATGGTTAAATCATTTCTAAATATTTCATTGGCTAAGTAGGTAACTAATCTGGTATTCAGGCAAACCATTCTGTGTTAAAGTTCTCGTCAAATGCATTATATACTACCAGTTAGTATCCTACCTAATATAAGATAATTAATATTAATTTTAAACTAACCTATTCCCTCATGTTTGTCCAATGCGGGTCCGATTTTAATGAAATTATCCCCAATTATCAGGATAGAGATGTGAAGCAGATAAACCATTGTGCATTGGGCCGTTGTATACTAGAGATCAAAGATACGGCCAAATTATCTCTTTATGGTTGACCATGGACCATGGTGGTCACTTGCCAATAATAAAATCCTGATATCTTACTATTTAATAAATTTGATGTATAATCAGAAGAGCTGAAAGAGATACAGATCGTAGATCTAAGTAATTTGGTTGGATTATGTCGAACTCAGTCGACAGATCACGACTTACACGGAATTTACATATTACAACCAAATGACGTAGGTCCGTCAACTGGCTCTCTTTCCCCCGTTATACAAAATGACAGAGATTATGCTAGACTTTGTTAAGGGCGTCTTTTTTAAAGTTTCTGCTAAGCTATCCACAACTTTTTTGACAGATTCTCCATTCAACATCTGTAAAAAAAGTTTTGGATAGACTATACGACACTGATCAGTGAGCGGCGAAACAGCCCTAAATATGTTTTTATTTTGCTGGCATAGAGTCGCTTTATATCGACTACATACTAGAATACTAGCTGTTACCCGCAAATATACACTTCAACATATAACAATTATTCAGAATTTACGCAACAATGAACATGCATTTATTGCATATTATCCAGTCAACTGAAGATATTATAGAATTTCAAATTAGAAGTCTTAAAATGTAACAAATTTATCACTACATTAGGGGTCGGTGGTAAATACATCTTTATCTCACATCTCGCCTGAGGTGGTGCGAAGAGTTATGTCACTGTCACTTTTGGCGCCTTTAATTACGACCACCCGCGTTTTGTCTTTTACAGGTACAACAAAGCGGTCAGTGCTTATGATTATAAATTTACTTTTTTAATTCGGCAAAATTAGTGTTTACATAAAACACAGCTTAACCGGTAAAATTATTTGAAACTTTAACTAGCTTTAAATAGCTAATTTATAGCCAAATATCCCAGAAAGTATGTAAGCAAGGTATGTTAAAACTAGTGAAATGAGTAATTGTCCATATTATGTTGTAATATTAGTTTTCCACTACATCCGAATCTTTCATTATGAACACTTTTTTCATTTCTAATCTTTTTTTGTAAATTGCAATGCGCACTTATACATGTTACAAAGTAAAAAAGTCGGAAAAGTACACGACTGTGGTAGTTTTAAAATTCTACTAAAAACAAAACATTTTACATATAGTTTAGAAAGGCTGCAGTGTCATAGAATAATTATATTCTTTGCCTACCGCTAATCTCTCTTTTTTTAAAAAAAACTGCTCGTTCAAGAAAACGGTGATCGGTCAGTCTTTTCGTAAAAATCCCTTTGATTCGAAATTCGAATACCAATATAAGTAGCCAGTTGTAAAAAGATCGCCTTACACAAAAAGTCCTTCAGCTGTACGCCATTAAGCGAAATGTCCCCCGAATTGGACATCTTTTTAACAAAAGGCGCGTAAAATGACCAGAAAAAATTCTCACAAAGGCTTCGTGATGCGAGGGTGGACTACACATAATCGACCGCTAAAAAGATCGACTAAAATAATTGTAGATTTATGTTAGCTTTTGTTGGTGTCCGGTTGCAGCTGACCCAGAAAAAATGCCTCCTCGAGTGGACAACTGCAGATTTGGTTTCAATCATTCACTAAACTGTAGGAAGAACCGCTTGAAGCGGTAAAATTACCTCAAGAGAAGCGGATGATTTTACTTTTTGTTTGGCTCTACGTTTTGGTTTTAAAAAACCAACAGAGCTGTACAGCTGGAATAGAGGTCATAGCATTACGTTAAGTATGACTTTTAAGGCCGGACTGCAGACCTAGTTTTTTAAATAGCCCTGGCATAAGCAACAGCATCCTAATTCCTAGCCTCCTCCGGAAGGCAGAATATTTCGCCTACGCTTATAAAGAATGAAAATCCCCTACTGCCATTTGAGTGCCATTTAAAATAGTCTCTACATTTAAATACAACTTAAATTTTTAGTTATGAAAATTGTATCATAACTTGAACAAAGACAATCTATTATTTCCTGTCAGTTTATATACCTACATGTCAGTTAATATATATTATCTTGAATTCTAAAAGTTACTATATTTTTCTGTCAAATTAAATTTTTAGTTTGACAGAAAAGTATAGATTTTAACGAAATCGTCATTAAAGTTATACTATAAATTCGAACTATTTTCGTTAAGTTGAAATATTTTTTAATCAGCATAGAGTAACTGCGAGACGGACCGTTTCAACTCCATGTTAAATATTTCGCCAGCTCAACAAAAACACAAGAATGTATCATATTTTGTTATTTTTGGTGTGTTTGACATTGGTGATGTGTACGTCACCAATCCCAACCCTTGTCAGTCATCGAGTATGAAGCGTACAATTTTTGGGACTTGCAAATTATTCTCGTTTTTTCAATATTTTGACGCTATTTATAGTTTTAATTAATATTTTAAAAGTATTTAAATGACCTGGGTCGCCCTGTTGTCAAAATTCGACCAATAATATTTAAATCCATCATGTAGAGAAGCTATAAAAATATTATATATTCTTAACTAGTTGGTGCCCGCAACTGCGTTGCGCAAAAATTTGTTTATCACGTGGGAACCGTACATTTTCTCCGGATAAAAAGTATCTATATGTTGCCCAGACATTAGGTCTGGGCAATATATAGGCCATTAAACAGAAGTATACAAAATCTCATAAAAATGATGAAGAAAAAGATGATGATGAATATGATTTTTTAAATAGAAATGTGGTTGAAGTGAAAATATATTATAGTTTTCGAATTTCGATTTTAAAAATAAAGTCGAATTTCGATCATCGATCGACCTCTAGTATTAATAATTCTAAGTTTATCAAATAGAAACCACATTCATCATTTTCCAGCTAACCTCTTTATAATTGGAAATTTATGTTTTAAATTAGAAAAATACGGACATAAATAAAGCAGTTAGAGTTTTTAAAGAACATTAATAAACGGTAAACCATCTCCGTCACATGCAATGAAGACGAACGACCCAGCTAATGAAGGACGCGAGTTTGGACGTAGAATGAACTAGGAACAGATGCGACACGTAATAATATCTGCTAGAGGTCGCCCTGTAGTCAAAATTCGACCATAAATGTCTAAATCCTTCGTGTAGAAGAGCTATAAAAATGTATATAATCTATTCTCAACTCAATCAATTTAGCATACCGTTCTCGTTACCAGGAAATTAAATTTTTATAAATAAAAATCTCAGACTTCAACCATAAACAAAAGAGTATTTCGTGTATGATTATCGTGTCATGTCAAAATATTATAGTGTGCGTATTGTAGTATTCGTAGCGTTTTATTTATTAAAAAAAGTGTAAGATAAAATCATATTTTTAAATAATATTGGTATTCCACGCTTCTCCTCTGTATTAACTATAAGTGCGAGAAATTTCATGCTTTTACATCCAGATACGCGAGTTTCGTAAAAAGGGATACAAAGTTTTCTATAGATAAGGACCGAAAATGGCAACGATATGAAGATTTCAAGGGATTATAATAGACTTTATTAAAAATTTTTGACAGCTCACAGACACTAGCTTGCTGTCCTGTCCCCCTAGACAAGCGGCAAGCGATGAACGTTTACGAAAATTGCTTGTCGTGTTTATGTATAGGATTGACACTATCGAACGAAAAGTCACGTGATCTAGTCGTTGTTCGAAAATGTCAATGGGATTGACATATTCGAGCTCGACTAGATGACTGTCATGTCATCTTGTCATGTCATCTGAGCCAAGTTATTTTGAAAGGTAAAGTGAAATTTCTTTTTTTGTTGCATTATTTTAATTTTCTCAATAAGCTGTATTATTTTCTGTTTCGTCTCTGATACCTAATCTATGAGAGCGGCTTGTATTGCCGCACTTGTTTCCTCGTATGGAAGCGATTTTTTTTGTATCAGATAAAAAAAAACTGTAACACGAGCCGAGCGGCATGCGGATGTGAGTCGACTCGTCGCAATACATAAATTACTTTTTCCATCCATTTTATAGCTTTTACTTTGAGTAAAAAATCTAAAATTTCTGTTTACGAATTTTTGCCTCGAAATTTCTGGGATTTTTTAGTTGGCAATTTCTAAGAATAACTTTACTATTATTTTAGCAATAAAGTTAGTTACATAGACAATAAATATAGGCGAAACGAATAAATAATTGTAATGAGTAATTATCATTATTTATTTTTATGTATATTGTGCTAACATATTCTAATGCAACAAATTAATTTGTTGCCGCGTGTAACTTTGGATTTCTGAAGTTTTTTCGGGAAATTTATTGATAAAAGTGAATCTTTCGATCTTCAAATTGTTTGACGGTGGTCAGAAAGACATTCGATTGTCCGCAGTGCGTATTTTATTAATAAATTTTTTTTCATCTATCTTCTATATATACACAATAAAACAGTAAAATTGGCGTAATGTACAATTAATATTGTTGCAAACTAATCAATGTGGGGGGCTTAGGAACATTAATAGAACACAAATTGACAAAAAAGTTGTCTGTCTGTCTGTTCATCTGTTTGCACTCGCTAATCTCTGGAACTACTGAACAAATTCGAATATATTTTTTTATTTAATTGCTATTCTACGCAACCCATAGGATACTTTTTATCCAGGGAAAATGTACGGTTCCCGTGATATACAAATTTTTGGTCAACGAAGTTGCGGGCATCAACTAGTATAAATTATAGCAGACTTTTTACTTCCAGTCAGTGCGGATAGTCTCATAAGAATGGGTTACAGAAGTAGCGAAAAGAATCCGCTCAAAAATTCTTGGTAGCGCAGACACTCCCTCCGCAAAAAAAAGACACTTTCTAAGTTTTAGATTTATACAGTTTAGAATTGTATGAATTGTATAAAGCGGAAAAAACTGATCGGACGCGATTGACAGCCTGTACAAAAACGTCTGCGACTGACGTCAGACGCGGCTGACAGTCCATACGAAACTTTCCGCGACTAACGTCAGAGCTGAGAGTTCATACAAAACGTCCGCGACTCGCGGCTCGCAGTCGCGTCCGTAAGTCGCGTTCGAAAAAATAAGTAACAAACGAATAAAGATACAAAAATATATAATAAAAATACAAAAAAAAGTTAAAAATACTGGCCAAATGTTTCTAAATGAAAAGTTGAGCGGCATTTCGCGTTCTCGCGCATCAGCTGAGCCGGTCGCTCTAGCAGGAAATGACGTTCAGGAATGAGGATATCTTCTTGTTAATTTGCATCATAAATCATCGGGAATGTTGGTTTTGGCATGGAGGAGGCGTCGACTTGGCTTTTTTCGCTTCAACTGGGCTTTTTGTCGCTTAGCTTAGGCCTTTTTGTCGCTTCGCTCGGGTCTTTTTGTCGTTCGACTTTGCCGAATCGGCGTGTAAAGTTTCAAACGTTCTTTAAACGTTTTTCGTCATCGTTATTAATGTCTCGTGTTCACGACACTCACAATTAGTTTCGACTTATTTCAGAGAGATTCTGGGATTTAATTGCTTTCTGACTTTTACGATAATCTAATTAAGTGAGTGATTCACTAGTGTTTGGTTGGACTTTTTAAATGATATTTAGGAGGCAAGCGAGTAGCCGGGTTACCTGATGGACAGCAACTGCTGTCGCCCATGGACACTCGCAACATCCGAAGAGTCGCATGTGCCTTGCCGGCCTTTTCATGAGGGAATGGGGAACGGGACAGGGTTGTGCCATTGGTAAACTCACTCACTAACCGAAACACGGCACAACGCAGTTTTGAAGACACTTTTTAAAATACTTAGATTCACTTTTTATTAAACTAAATTTTTAATGTGAATGTTTGTTTGTTTAAATGTTGGTATATAAATCACGTCAAAACTACTGAACGGATTTTGAAGAAATCTTCTTTAGCACATTTTAAAACGATTCAATATGCTTCTGTGGTGTACGGCATTACGCGGGAAAGTCTGCAAGTAAAAGCACGGAGATATCCTTTTTTTAAAACTGTTTGGAAGTTATTTACAAACAGGAAATAGTACCAATAATATGCTCATACGAAGGCCCGTAGTTATAGTCGCATCGGCGATCAAAAATTTTTTAGACGCCGTTTTCAAAAAAGTTAACGGTGAAGGTTAAAGGTCTCTTTATGAATGAAAACAGCATCTCAACATTTTTGATCATACTCAGTACTAAACATTGACTATTAATACGGGTCTTAAGCACTAAGCGCTTCACTTATTAATAAGTGCCGGATAGGGAGGTCCACAACTTAGTTGAAAGGTACTCCATACTCCCCTGCAACCGGACAACAGTTACAACGAAATTAATCTTTTGGATTAAGAGCATCAAAAAGAAAAAAAAACATGCTTCCCGCCAAAAACTTGCCATAACATGTGAAGTGGTAATAAATTAGCGTATATGGGAAAGTTCGCCAATCCTCCGGGGTCAGATATAGGAAGCGTATTCCCCGCGCCCTCGTTATCCCACCACGGGACTTCCCGGACAGGAAGGATATTAAAAGTAGCCCGGGATTTTTAGGAAGTCAAAACCGTTGGAATCGTACATAGTTAATATTTATAAGTTTATATCGTAGCATATTATAACGTTATTTAATATATTTCAGTTTATATAAGTATTTTATATTATTTAGTTTATATATTTATTTTTCTATAAGTATTTGTTTTACATACTATAATAATAATAATTGTGATAATAATAATAATAAATAGTTTATTGTTCATCTTTACAAATTACACGGATACAATGGTACTTAAGAATTAATTGCGACACAAGTAGGTAACTTATTAACTAAATTTTAAGTGACTCAACTTGTCACTTGCTATTAAATTATGTGTTTACATGTAGTTAATAATTTAAAGTTAAGTTAAAATTTAGTTATCTACTTAATACGTGTAAACAAGGCATTATAGATAATAATTTAATGATACGATATTTTTTAGTTATTAAAATGGTAATCTAAAACATACCCCTCTACGGCGTAGAGAGCTACGCCATAGTACTTTAGTTTGAAAAGCCTCCAAGTTTTTTTTAATTAGGGAGAAACGAGAAAACGGCTTACCTAATGGGAAGTAACTACTGTCACCCATATCACTCGCAATATGGATAGAGTGGAAACAAGTGCGTTGTACGAATATAAATATTCGCCATTTACGCTTTTTTCTCGAAAGTTTGCAGATCGTATCGGTGCAGATAATATTATTATGCTATATTTTTGTACGTATACGTTATAGGTATTTTATGTATTACGTACGTATACGTTATAGGTTTTATGTATGTGTATTAAACAGCATCTAAGCTACTGAAGCGACTTGCTCACTAAAGCTAGATTTGTAAGCCTAAAAAGGTCCTAACAGCAATGTTGCGAAGGAATTGTTCTGCAATTTATTTAAGTACATTTTGCTAAAAATCGAATAGTTTTGATAAAATAGTTATTTGAAAATCAATATAAATTAATTTTTTATATTTTATTTTGTAATGTTTTTAGTTGATAATTTAATTTAGTATAATTGTAATTTGAATGAAAAATAAAGGGATATGAATTGATTTCGAAATTAGTGTTTTGCAAAATTAGTAGTTATTTGCACGAAAAATGACAAAATTAACTGGCAATATTGCGACATGACCTTGTTAGGCCCGCAGGTTATTCATATTTATTAATATTTTAAATGCCGAAGTGTGTCTGTCTGTTACCTCTTCACGCCCAAACCGCATGAATGAATTTTGCTGAAATTTGATATGGAATTGAAATTTGAAATTTATACCGAAAAAGTCACTTTTAAATTTCGGTCATCATCATCTAGTCTAATTATAGTCCTATTTAAATGTCTAACCTTTTTTGTCCTCTGAACCCGGAATACGCTTGGAATGTGTTCTAATTGACAATGTCAAATGTTCTTCGGAAGCGCGTAATGATGGCCCGGGCGCATTCCGCGAGTCTCGGGTTTTGTCCCGGGGTTCAGGGTTCGAGTCCCGTGAGACCTCAACTGGGGCAACACCTGTGCTAGCACGTGGACGTGACGGGGGGAGTAGAAAAGTCGACAAATTTCAAAGTTTCTGGATTATACCTAGCGGTACGAGAAATGTTTCTGATAGGTAGTAAAAAATACGCAACGGCCGCTTGGCGTAGATGTTACAATTGGTTCATATAGATTAAGCACATTGTGACGGGGCGTGCCCAAAATTCACAATCGAGTGCGTTCTTTTTATGAAAATCGATAAGCCCTGGCATGCCCCGTCAACACCCCGTTGACAGTGTGGGCAAAGTTTTAATCACCGCTCTACCATCCTAGGTACAAAGCACCGAGCAAACCAAAGGTCCTAAAGGATCTTTTATCATTTACTGATACCTACTTTTGTCATAAAGGTGCTTGCGAGGGACATAAGTCTACCAATATAAGCTGATGGGATATGTTAGAAGTTGAATTTTAATTAGACATATTTTATAATTATTATTCGTACAACAATTATTTAAAAGTTGACTTTTAGATATTTCTGTCAAAGTTTGAAATGTCTAGAGACAGTACGGCACACATTGCCTGCAGCATGTTCGTGAACTTTTTGTCCCGATGAACAGGATTTCACACTCGGGAGCTACATCCACGGCTTAGTTCACACATTCAGCTCTTAAGTATTATGGGCTTTTTATATTATGTCTTTTAAAGTGATTAGAATTTAAATCTGATTAATGATTTATTACAAAAAAAAAAACTTAGTGTAGACGCTGCGCAATTGGCTATTATTTGTAAATTTAGAATTCCAGGTGCCAAGTTTAAAATTTTATGTTAAAACCGTAACTTGGATAAAAAAATCAAAATTAGTGTGAAATTCAGTGCCAAGTTATTTTGATCTCCTGGACTATGGACTATTATCAGAGCTATTATTATTCTTATATTATTATCTCCTAGTTGTCGAAAGGTAATTGACAATGAACCAACATCAGGGGTCTGGAGCACCTTGCAGGATGTTACCGTGTCTAATGTAATCCTGACGACAAAGAAAAGTGGTGACACAATCGCACAACGCACTTGCGTGCACGATTATTTGCCAAACCGATACACCTTTCTCTGGTAGAAAGGTGTTTCGGTTTGAGGGTAAGCGTACCCGTTGTTGAACTTTTGGATTTTATGACGATGCATTTTTGAGCGCTTTGTTGAGTTATGTTATGCTATCTTCAGCATTGGCATTTTGTGACAATGCGATGTTATAAAACTATATAATTAGTATTCGGTTTACTGAAAATAAACTTAAAAATTGGTAAAGAATAAAGATGGGAAAGGTGAACAGATTTATTTTATTGATAGTGGACCCCACAGACGATATCCTGTCCGTCCTGATTCTCGGTCGGTCGTTTAGGAGGAGTTAAGTGACAAACATACGCATACAAGAGTTATATATATATATTGAAAAAAGACAATATACATTATAAATTGCTTTTAGGGAGACCAATAAAATTTTCAAAATATTCTAATTCTTTTTATTTTACGGACGGTAAACATAATAGGTACGGTTCCGCACAATATGTGATACAGATGAAACGCAAAATATGTACCTATCTCAACAACTGTGTACTTCACCCTACTCTCAGTAAAAGGTGTCCTCAACAGTACAGCAAAGAGTTGTATTGTCAATGGGTTTACAAAGTGTTTATTTTAAATCGCATCTGCCCCATGTGTATATGACAAACTAGATGTCAATGTCTATATTCATAAAATGTGGGCATTGAATGATAAATAATATTGAAAGATTTAGGACACTACGTCGTCATGTTAAACATTTTATCTCGGTAGCACACTCTACAACAAATGTAATAAACAATTATTGATAACCGCTTGTACTAAAAGTAAATGTAAAAGAATAATCCGTAAGTGGCTACTTAGTCTTGATTACGATCAAACAGAAATTTGGTTATTGGCTAAAATGTAAAAATTAAATTTCTCACAAAGACATACACCACACACATACACGCACACACACACACACACTCACACACACACACGCACACATAAGTCTGTGGAAATGATAACTCCTCTTTAGTCCTAAGTTACTAAAATTTAAAATTATGTTGAATTAAAGGATAAAAAAAAAAAAATGAGTTAAGGTTTAGGTGGGCCTGGAGATCTATATTACAGGCTGAGCCTAGTTTAGACTCCAGATCTTCCACAAGTTACAACATATTAGTTGTAGCAATTACTTGTGTTCCTTGTAATTTGTGGAGATAAATAAATTATTATTATAATTTATTTAAAGATGTTGTGTTCTGTGAATGCTTTAATCTGCTTTATTTGAAGTACGTACAGCTATTATTATTTGACCTGCGTTAAAAGCCGTACATTCGCTTGGTGCTTATCCAAAATTATTTTCACCATTTCGTCATATCCACGGCAAATTTGTGAAAATTCAATATTTTTAAATGTGACAGACTCGTTAGTTTGCCATGGGTGTGACGATACCTAGTCCCTTTAGACTTTGACCAATAATAATAATAATAATATTGGTCCATCAAATGCAGGTTCGGTCAGGTACTGAGCCGGAGGGCAATGTGAAATTACGGCATACATTTTTTTAATTAGCTCTGAATAAAAAACTTTAATTTAAGTGATAAATATTTTCGATTGGTTTTTCGTCTTCTTCTGACATTATGTGTACATAGTATGTATTTTCTAGAAAAATAAATAGAAATCAAATAAGCCGGCCATTTCAACAAGCCACCCCCAAGAAGTTTATACCGCAGCATTATAATGTTATCATGTTTACATAGCTTTTTTAATTGACATTAATAGATACGTGCCTTTTAATTTACATAACTAACATGCGTATGATATGTTATCCGACAGAGATAAGTTGGATAATGTTGTATCAGATATTTACTTAAAGCTACTCTAAATGTTTGTTTTTAACATTCTGCGTACCGTTGTTTTTAAAGCAATGAATCTTTAGCTCCATTTGCGTAATGACTTTTTGTGTTTTATTGCATTTTTGCCAAGGTGTTCCATTATTAAAGTTTTTAAACATTGAGTACACAGACATTTTGCTTAAAATGTATTACATTATTTAATTAGGAAATATCATATTATACCTGTGTCGTAGAAGTAGAATTTACGGTAATCGAAATATTTTTGCCAACTCTGCAATGGTTTGACCTACAAAATACTAAATATTTATGTGACCATAAAAATAAATGGAAGTCTATATCTAATTACCCAGTCATCAGTAATTTGATAGGGGTTCTTTAGACTTAAACTTTTTTGATTATACTAAACTAGCTGTTGCCCGCGACTCCGTCCGCGTGGTAACTTTTCTTTTGAAAAATTTTTTTTGTGCCTTAAACCTCACGG
>JAOTAV010034970.1:0-19186 GCA_026546445.1 Cyclargus thomasi
GGAACAAGAAAATTGATTTCCCGCCTTTACTTGACACTGGCCATGGTTGTAGCCAAGCGCCATATAAATAAATAAAAAAAAATGAAGAAGAAGAAGTTGAAATGTTACCTTGAAAGATCCCTCAGGGCTAAAAGACTAAAGACCACTGAAAAGTAATCGATATTACCATACAAGTGAAAAATTCAAACAAAATGGCAAAGTACCGAGAGTTATCTCCAATATCAATAACGAATACCCTTTCAATAACCCGAGCAATATGTAATTTTATATTAAGACCTTTCCTCGCCCTCTGGCGTACACCCGCTTTACCCTTTGTAAATAATTTGAGTAGCTAATACTGTTGTTAGCTTCATAGAGTAGAACACACTTTTTGTAAGGTAAAGACCGATGGAAGCTTGGTCGCCCGGTGAAATAACGAAAGTATGTGGCAATTTTGATGTGTTGATTGTGATGGTTTATCGTCGTAAAAATACACGCAGAGAATAAGAATAAAAATACTTTTATTTCTTCAATACACAACACATACAGAACAGCAGATTATGACAATGGTATAAAGTAACAACACAACAGTCATGTACATAATGTGTCATGTCAAAATTGGCCCAAGCTCAGCTAAACGCGGCGAGCAAGCTAACAAGCAAGCTCGCTGCCCTGGTATTCTGCGAAAGTTTTTTTTGGCGGGACGTGAAAAAGTGATGTTGTGTTTTTGTATTTCTTCGCTAAATTTGTGTTGTTTCGGGTTTTAATGTGTTATAGTGGTAGAATATCAACCATTAAATATTCGTTATCATTCACAAGTGTGGGCAAGAGATACAACTTATGTATCCCTCCAAAACTCCACTAGAAGTTTTAGTAAAGCATCTACCACTTTACTAAATCCACTGACTTGACTGCACTGACGATTTACTGACTTCGACTAGACTTTAGACTTGACGAAATATTGTAACGTTGCTGAAATTATTAGACTAAGAAAATTGATTTCTCGCCTTAACTCGACACTGGCCATGGTTATGTAGCCGTAGCGCCATCAAATGATAAGAAAGAAAGGGTTACCTCCATTGTACTCAGGTAAATTAAGGGAAATACGTGTGCTAACGGTTCTTAACCATACATTCAAGCTTCCAAAATATCTAGTAGATCACATAAATTAAAGGTCCCTGAAAACTGCAAGGGAGCGAATGCTTTTGAATTTAAATTTATTGAGGTCCCGAAAAACATCTGGTTTTTACAATTACTAGTTTAATTTGTTCAGCTAACTACGCGGAATTTTAACGAGTTGCTACGGAAAATTATACATGAAAACCATCACGTTTATTTTGTTTACAGCTAGCCCAATACATGCAGGCTCACGACTACAACAACGGCTTCATACTGGTGTGCGATTTCATGGATGCCAACGTCTACGAGGTGATGAAAACCATCAATGTGGCAGAACTGAAACAGACTTTATCCATCATAATGGTAACGCTTTGGCATTATCTATCGGTATTCGGTTGTATCACGTGGAGGAAATCATACCGCCTGCTTGACGAAACCGTTCCGTGTGAAAAATATAGGTACAATTAGAGAAGTTGAAACATATCACGGATCTAGTTTTTTGGTCGGGCTATGTCAAACACCACCAACAGATCACGACTGGCATGGAATTGACATATTCCGACCAAATGACGCAGGTCCGTCAACTGGCTATCTTTCAATTTTCCCCATTATACTTTACGAATGGGCCGGAGTGATACCACGACCTCAGAGAAAACTGGCGTGAAACGGCGTTGTTCTGTGTTTCGTTTAGTGAGTGAGTTAACCGGTGGCCCAACTTCTCTAACCCCCTTTCCTTACACTCTCATAGAGGCCGCACTTGCGACTTTTCGGATGTCGCGATTGTCCATGGGCGACGACAGTTGGCTGTACGCGAAAAAACAAGAAAAATAGCAACACAGCTTCATACTAACTCATTGAAATTATATCAACTGTATTATTATTATTATTAAAAATATTTTAGGAAGGCTACTGTATGAGAATCAAAGGAGTCCATATTTTATCCAAAAACAGAGGTATAGAAATGGTAGTGAAGATTTTTAAACAAATTCTAAGCGAGAAACTTGGTGATCGTATCATAGTGCATAAAACTTATGATACTTTGTACGACTTCATACCGAAGTATGTCCTGCCAGTAGAATACGGAGGTACTGAGAAATCTTTGAATACACTCTATGGTAAGTGACGTAAGTGTTGATATTTTTTGAGGAGGTCAAAAGGAGGAGGTTAAAAAATAATTTTACTAACGGACACGACAATGTATGTCGTGTCCGTTAGTAAAATTATTTTTGCCAGTCTTAGTATGTGATTTTAAACTCCAGTCGTTTGGGAGGAGTTCAGTGACAAACACACACACACACACACTCATAGACACACAAAAATTATATATTACGAAAAGACGCCGCTTGGGGTCTTTAAAGAAAAAATCGAGGATGCCATGCGACAAACTTTAGAATATAATATATATTATTTTATGTTTGATACCTACTAAGTACGGCAGCAGCATAACCCTTTGCGCGCTATTCTACGGAATGTTGCACAAAATATGCTATTAATGTAACGAATTTTATTTTCAGAAAATAACTTAAATGAAATTACGTCAGTTGAATTTAAAGAATACTTGGAAGAAATCACGAAAGCCGTTACAATCCAGGAGTTGCGACTCGACAACGATTCGAACTCGGAGCTCACAGGATTATCTGGAACATTCCGATCGTTGGCTATTGATTAATTCATATAAATAAGATCCTAAGACCTAATGTGCTTCCATGAGCTTAACTTTTTAACCGACTTCCAAAAACGAGGAGGTTATTATAGGGTTCCGTGCTCGTACAAAAACGGGACACTATTATTAAGACTTCGATGTATGTCTATCTGTCTCCAAGCAAGTATCCTAAGAACGGTAATAGCTCGAGTTTAAATTTTCATAGAGTATTTCTGTTGCCTCTACAACAACAAATACTAAAAACAAAATAAATTAAATAAGGGGAAATTTGTCATACAAGAAACATGATTTTTTGCCTGTATTTGGTCTTTTGCCAGCGAAAACTTGCCGCAGAAAACGCGGCAATTTTTTTGAGGGCTTCGTACTTTATGACGACAATATATGTAATAACTCGATGACTCCAAAAGCTACAAAAATTTTGGTAACGACGTGTAGTCGATAGAGCTTTTTTTCTGATATCTATGCCATCATTATGGCATCAAAATGTCAAAATCGACTAGATGTTGCTTGAGGACGGCAGAATATTATGCATAACAATAGATTTTTTTATACATAGTATAGCAATACAAGTTTTTATAATGCATAGAATATGTGGCAAATTATTTTTATTCAATAGAATTTATGTAAAATATTCTTTTGTTTTACCAAGAATGGAGTTGATTTTATATACTTGCTTCAACAACATTTTTTTAAATTTACATAACTAGATAGAATAGAAACACGATAGAATAGAAATAAAAAAATAAAATATATTATGCAGCACATTAAGAAAACAAAGATATGATAAATAATAACATTTATTTTGTGAACAGAAAAGGGTACAAGTAGTTAAAACTTGCTTAAAAATATTATTTGCTTGCTTGCTTAATATTAATATTAAGTTATTTTTTTTCTAGTATTATGAATAGATTCATTTAAAACTATATGAGTTTTTTTTATATACTGTACTCTATATAATATATTCATATCACTCTATATATAATATATTCATAATATATTACTCCTCTATATCACAATAACATATTAATAGACAATCTGAATATTTCTAAACCAAATTTTTGTCTATCTTATGATTCCTTTGTTTCTAATACTGCATTGTATTTGATTGTCAATACTAGTATAATACTTCATACGACCCAGAAGTTGCAAAACACTTTTCAAATCACCATCAAAAAATGCCTTTGAAACTTTCTGTTGTAGATCACTTAAAATCTTTTTGTTTTCGTCATTCAACCCTAAAATGTCAGCTTCGCTTTCTGCATTTTCTATTTCTTCATTTTTCTCCATGATTTCCATAAGGAACTGATTGTCAACTTCAGTTTTTTCAGGTATTTCTTTACCCAGCAAACTAAGCATGTAAATACCTTAAATTAAACCAAAAGAAAAACATTTTAGGTAAATCAAAAAGAGAACTCCAGGCCGTCTTGTCAGTCATCTGTCTTATCATAGTAAAAAGGAGAAAGTGCTCATATAT
The DNA here is from genome assembly GCA_026546445.1 of Cyclargus thomasi. Classification (NCBI taxonomy): domain Eukaryota; kingdom Metazoa; phylum Arthropoda; class Insecta; order Lepidoptera; family Lycaenidae; genus Cyclargus; species Cyclargus thomasi. The sequence continues at coordinate 4,236 of JAOTAV010034970.1, forward strand.
AAAGCACATGCGCTTGGGCAGTATAAAGTGACTCAGACTACTTGACTAGTCTGGTTGCAGTGAGGCCATATCACCAAAACTCAAGTTTTTATATTAATCCTCAAAATTTAAGCTAAAGGAAAAGGGTTTTGTCATAGACAAAAGTATCCTACTTTCTTAATACTAAAAAAAATATCTTTAATATACCTCTTGATAGAGGGTCCAGGAGAGTTTTGTAGGCATCATTTACTAATGAAGAATACTCTGCTGATATTTCTTGTTCTTGTTTATTTCTGTAAATAAATAAAATGTAGAAGACTTAAAGTGTATGAATAACTTATTGCATTATTAATGTCACTTTTAAAAGGTGTGACATATTATGTAACCATCGAAAATTACAGGTAAAAACAGGAATTAAAACATTTGATAACAATTTAGTATATTTCAGATTAAAATGTTACAAAACATATTTAAAAATCCTAACCGGTTTGCATACTTGTCCGGGTGTAAATGTTTCTGTAGTTCTTTGTATTTCTTAGCTAGTTCACTTTCATTCTGGTCGAAACCTTCCTTTACTCCCATAACCTTAAAATAGTTTTTGTCTACTGGTTTTTGTAGGACGTTGCAGTTAGGACAGAATAAGTTATGTGTAAGATTTTGAAAATCCTTGCTACATGACCAGCATGACAAATACTTAAATTGTATGAACGAGGAATTAAATACATTTTTTGCGCAAAACAATCTAGACGTGATCATTTTGTATGTGTTACAGAAATTGAACGACGATTTTCACATAAGCTACCCGAGTAGCTCTTTTAATTTATTTATGTGCTTCAGAAATTATGATTTAATATTTAAGAAATAAAATATTTTCACCAATTTTGCGCACAATTTCGTCTCTACAAAATCAGCTGTTTGAGAAATGACAGTTGCCAAGTTATATCATAACTTCTTTTTATGGCGCTACGGCCAGCTAGCCCTGGCCAGTGGCCAGTGTCGAGTAAAGGCGGGAAATCAATTGACTTTGCCCTGCTCTATCTTGTAAACTAATTCTTAATCTGGGACTCTAATGTAAGTCAGGTGAAGTAACGACGTACGGTGCAAAATATCTAATAACCTTAGTGTTTGTTCAATATATTATCTAAAACAAATACAAAAAGTTAGTAAATTAAATTAAATAGAGTTATTTCAATAAAGAATCAAGAAGGGTTTTTGGTGGGACGTGAAAAAGTGATGTTGTGTTTGTGTATTTCTTTGCTAAATTTGTTTTGTTTCGGGTTTTAATGCGTAATAGTGGTAGAATATCAACCATTAAATATTTGTTATTATGCACAAGTGTAGGCAAGTGATACAACGTCAAGAAACATGCTATTTTGTGTATCCCTCCAAAACTCCACTAGAAATTATAGTAAAGCGTCTACCACTTTACTAAATCCACTGACTGGACGCTTTAACTGCACTGACGCTTTCTCTTGACTTTGACTAGATTTTACAAAATATTGTAACGTTGCTAAAATTATTAGACCAAGAAAATTAATTTCCCGCCTTTACTCGACACTGGCCATGGTTATATAGCCGAAGTGCCATAAAAAGAAGATAAAGAATTAAGAAGTAGGAAGTGTATTTTTGACGTTTGCATAGATTACTACGTACTACTTAAAGACGTTTGTTATTTGACAGCTATAACTAGAAGACGAGTTTTTAGGTTATAAACACTAGTTTTGTTTATAATTTTACATTTTTAAAATATTTCAAGTGTTACAACTGAAAATGTTACGACAATTTACTTGGAATTTAATCCAAAACCGTGGTGTGAAACAGTTAGTGAATATCAAATGGAAAAGACCCGATTATGTACCAGCCTACAAACCAGAAAGATCTGGCGATTTAGAAAGCAAACCTGAAATCCCCAAATATTCCCTTCCCAAAAGATATGCTTTAAGTGAAGAAATAAAGGAGTAAGTAATTTAGTCATTAATATATTGCTATTGCAAATTGAATGTTATTTACAGTTTACTTTTAATCCTAAATCATATAAATGAGTCCATTAAATGTATATTAATTTAAAGAAAACTTACGCTTTTTATTTTAGTGCGTCAGAGTTAGTAAAAAGAATTTTTAGTGTAGAACATCTGGGCAAAAAAGAACAAAACAGCTTGGTCCAAAAGGAACTTATAGAGAGAGTTCGGAGGCACAAATATGATAACAATACAGCCGAAACTAAAAGTAAGAATGTTAAAGTATTATTGCTAGCAATATTAGTTTTTCGTGTTAAATGTATATTATTTGGATTAGGTAAGATACATTTTTTTTACATTACATTTTGCAGTTGCAAGAATCACTGGTATTATTCGATGCTTGCAGGAGACAATGGATAAATATCCAAGACATACGAAAGCTAAGGTAAGTTTTTTGCAACACATGTGAAATAGGTCATAAGGAAAGTAATAATTTTTTGATGACTATCTTTTTTTGAAATTGAAAACATGCTTTTGCCAATAAAAATACTGCCCTAAGAATTCTAAACATTTTTAATGACACCATCCTTTTAGACAGAATTAAAATGTTAAGTATAATTAATGTTTTTACTTAATATAGGTTTTATGATGATTGCAAAATGTTAAATTTTTGAAGTTAAAACATTATAATATAATTTACAGCAAGTAGTCCAAGAACTTATTGACAAAAGGAAGAAGCTGCTTAAATACTTGCGTCAATATGATTACAAGAAGTTTGAGTGGTTACTTGAAAAACTAAATATTGAATACAAAGGACATCCTGAGTAAGCTATATTATTATTATATTTGTTTCTAGTTGGTGCCCATAACTTTGTTACGCAACAATTTGTATATCAAACTGGAACCATACATTTTCCCGGCATAAAAAGTATCTGTATCATAAAAATTAATAGCTATTAAATAAAAATTCAAATCCATTGTGAGTAGTTCCAAAGACCACTGTGTTGTCTAAATAGCCCGAGATAAACAGACAGAAACTTTTTTGTTTTGTTTTATAACTGTACCTTAGCCCCCCACATTAATTTTACTATTATATATTATTATACATATAGATGGATATGGATTAGCCAACGAAAATCCTAGGAGTGAGAACCTGACCATCACTCTCACAACTAAGATGCCTCCAATTTTCACCAAATGACATATAAGTTTGTCAACAGGCTCTGTTTTAATTTCCTTCATGGTTCGTCCTTAAATTCATAGCTTTTTCATATTTCAGATCATTTCATAAGCTATCACGAAAGGAGTCACTTAGAAAACTGACAGAAATGCACTGTGATGAAATAAGAGAAAAAAAGCTGGAGGATTACAGAAACCTGCTTGAAAGTCAGCAGGGCCCATTCCTTACACAGAAGCTGCAGGCTCTGAAGTTCATCAGAAGTGAACAAATAGAGTTAGAATTACCTATAACAGTTACTGAACAACAAATTGACAAAGTTGAGAAGCAGCTGGAAGAGTGGAAAGCAAAAGATGAATTGAAACAACAGGCAAGAAAGAAGAAGAGACAAATACTTTTAGATTAGAATAATACTGTTTTAAAATCATTAATAAATAGTTTGTGAATGCATGTCTTTTTAAGCCTTACAATTATTGTGTTGTTATTGTAATACAAAAAATTAATCACACAAAAAAAAATATTTTTTCTAAAATGATTTATTAATACTTAGTGTAAAAAAATACAAAGCGTTATAGGCACTTTTAAGGACGGATAATTTACATCAAATCCAAACAGCTTACATAATAAGGAAGACAGGTCTATAGATCTAAGGATTCTATAAGTAAGTCTAATGAAATTTCAATACCTAACCTTAATGGAATGTAAAATTTTATTACTTTTTACAAGGCACCTATAGCTAGCAAACATTGACTTATAAAACTTATTTCCTATAAATATGACATATTTTAACATTACTAATATAAAATTGTGTAATCTCAAAAAAAACTTTTAGTAGAGAAAGTCAACCAAATCATAATGCTTTTAAGTACTCTGAGACTCATTCCTTTTTATAACAAAAAGTCGAAGTTATGGCAGAATAATAATAATAATCTTCAGTACTTTTGAATCTCGACTAATTCTTTCAATGGAAACGTTTACTTGTGTATATAATGGCAAGCATCAGGGAATGTTGTTTCTTATGCCCGTTTTCCGAGTTTTTTTAGTGTATTTATTTAATCTACAGCATTGTTATGTATTATATCTTGATAGCTAATCAAAGTGCTAGTTGATTAAAAAATGATGAAAATGATAAAAACACAAAAAAGCTCAGAAACTGGGCATAAAATGATTGCAAATTTATCAGCATCATAAGTGCGATTTTTGAGTTCGGCGTAATACGTAAGTATAGCAGCAATCTATTAAAGTCAGCCTAATTTAAGCTTTTGCTGTTTAAAGGACAATAAGAAATTAATTCGCCGTTGGAGGTTAACTAATGTACAATCCGAGAAGTTAAAACAGATACCGATCGTGGATCTAAGTAATTTGGTCGGAATATGTCAAAATCTTTTTTATTTCAAAGTCAGCCGATAGATCACGACTCACATGGAATTGACATATTCCCACCAAATGAAGTAGGTCCTTCAATTGGCTCTCTTTCAATTTCCCCCAATATTCTTATTCAAGGTACTGACAAATGTGCGATCACTTAAAAGAATTAACGTTACTTACGTTAATCCTGTTAAAGTTTCTAGGTTAGGTTAGGTTTATAGCGACGTAGTATGCGGCGCGCGCGCATACGCGGTGGGTATGAAACCCGAGCGGCGTGTCTTCGGCGCGTGGGCCCATAACCACCCCTCCACTGTCTGCTGCGTTAGATCCGCGTACACCCATTCTCCCCTCTTCACTGTCAAATCGTCTGGTGCTTGAGCCTAGAGGGAAAAATATATCAAATACACCTTATACACTGTTACGGTAATAGTATATTGTTATTTTCAGAAATACTTTTATAGACAACTTAGGGAAAAAAGAGTCTGGCGCGAAACAGCTGAAACTAAAAGTTTTTAACTTTGGTTGTATAACAGTGACCCTCATTTTAAACACACTCTTTTGCTAATGTGTACATAATTTGGTCATGTAATATCAAACCCAGCTGATAGACAACATTTTACTATTTCATTCATATTATCCGACCAAATGATGTAGGTGTCAAGTGCTTAACAATGAATTCCTTCCAGTAAATGTTAGCACATTTCAGATATTTTAATGAAACCCAAGACTTTCATTAATATAGCTGATAGCTGAAAGTCTCGGGCTTCTTTGGAATTAGAAGCCATTCGGCTAACTACGTTACCCATATGAACAACTGCACTTAGGATTAAGATGGCTCAAGAAATTCAAGAGCTTAAAAATATTTTTTACCTATTAAAACTCTACAATCTATTTATTATTATATAAATGTAGATATTATTACTATATTTATTATAATGGATAGAAAGAGAGTAAAGACAGAGAGCGAGAGAGTAATCCTTACCTTATAGTCATAGAGCATGACTAGTTCAGTTCCGTGGTAGCGTCCCTCGTTGTCTTGCTGTGTGTTGAGGCTGGTGTTGTTGCCAGACATCATGGAGTTGGACATTGGTTGAGAGTGCATCGACTGATTGTTCTCTTGCTGGGCAGCTGTACAAATAAAAAAGGTAAAATACTGATATGGTAAGCACAAAGTGACCTATTAACTAATGATTACATAACTTTTTATGTGTTTGCACTATGTTTCGCCAGATAAGTGCATTTACTAGAGGCCTTACCCTTTATGCCTAATACAGTATCGTTTGTTTCTTTCCCTGTTCCCGATTCCTATAGCCTGTTGCCTACCTATATACATTTTTAATTTTAAATTATTATTTACTTACCATATTTTTTCTTTACACAAGTATACACATCAACAAACCTATTTTTACACATCAACAAACCTATTTTTACAACTTTACCTATTTTATTTTTACATGTTTACATAGCTTCATCCTCATTACTATAAGCCTATTCTCTTGTAAATGCTGAAAAAGCATTTACAACTCTTCTGATGTTGCAATTGTCTGTTGAAAGCTCTTGCTTTCCAGTGACCTGTAATAGTCTTTACTTAAGTTCCTCTAATAATGAGATTGTATTTACTTTTACTTGTATAACATATTGTATTATCTGACCACCTGAACCATTTTGGCATAAAATTCTCAGATATTAGGTGATTAAGTCATTGCAGCAAAATTTCGTAGCTAAAGCCTTATTAAGGGTTATATACGGATATGTATACTATGATGAAATTACTTTTCAACCACTTTGGCTACGAATTTAGGTGTTGAAAGTGTCTGGGAAAAATGTGGTCTGGGTCACTCTGGTTCTGCCTCATATTAGGTACACAGTATCTGTATACTTCACTGTACCTGTATACCTTATGTATCTGTATCATATATTATTTGTACCCAGGGGGTTATTATGACCTATTTCCAGTCAAGTTCCAGCCAGTCAGCAGTCATGTGACACTCAATACGTGAAGTTTGACATTCCCTAATGTCACCAACATATTTAAAGTCCATTCATAGGCAACCAAACTACGATTAAATCAGTCAGAATAATAAGACGTTGTAATACGAAAAAAGTACAAGGCAATTGTTGGCCATGTATTGAATTGCCTGGAACCATGCAGGTTTGTAAATGGTCATTATAGTCCCCCTGTGTTGGTTACCTTGGACCACAGCGGGATAAACAAAGCCAGATGGTATGAATCCTTCCTGTCCATCACTCCTCACTATCCAATACCAATCAGGATCTTCTCTATTCAATACTGGAAAAAGGAAAATCGACGTAACCAACAGCAGTATAAAGAAACACACTTTCCCATTTTAAATATTTAAGAATAGATTGTAAGGATTTATTTTACTGGTAATTTATTGGATATATTTTGTTTACACATCTCTTGCACTTATTTCACCTTGTTACATCAAGTAAAATAATGCAAAAAAAAATAATTAATTATTACTCTCAATTAAATTTTCAGCAAATGCCATGCAAAAGCCAAGTTTTTGCTGAGAGTGACAGATTAACAAAATTTATTTTACACACCTGTAACAAACTCCCCTCTCTCGACATCAACATCATTTTCATCTCTAGCAGTAAAGGTGTACAAGACAACATATCTCCCAGAAGGGTCTTTGCTGAATGGACACGAGTCACCTTCGCTGCCCATTTCGGAATGCCCATCATTTGTTGCACCATCTGATAATGATAATCTGAAATATAAAAAGAAAAGACCGTTTAGAGCAGACGAAGAGGAGGCCAGAGCCTTTGTCTTCATGGTCTTAAAGATCTTTAAGAGTAAATAATATTGTTGTATCCTACGAATAAGACAGTGCCAGTTATGGTAAATTTGGAATCAACAGCTCATTATATAACATTCAGTGTAAAGAAAACTAAAAAGTTAGCTCTAATATCTAGTAAATAAAGATTTAAAAAATGCCACATTTGCTAGCTCTCGAATTCCTTGGCGAAAAAAAAAACGACAAAGGTGACCATTACTTTTTTCAGTGCTTGAACCTGGCGTCTGCTCTGCACATCCAGTGCAGAGCAGAAGCGAGGTTCTCGCGCAATTGTCACATTAATCCTAAAAAAAACCATAAAAATACAATTCTTTCCATAGAAAAAAAGAAAACATCTACTCCTCTAAAGCTCTCTTTATGCAATTGCGCACTTATTCGTAGAATACGACGCGATATATGCAATCAATATTTCTATCTCTTCACGCCTAAACCACAGAACCGATTTTGCAAAATTTTGAGATACTTTAAGTTTCGAGGAAGGATATGGATAATTTTTATGCGCGATATTCTGGGGCATCTGTCACAAATAATTTCCAAATGAAATAACTTAGCACTTACTGTGATACTTCTCTGTGTGCTAGATCAGTGGGAGACCGACTTCTTGGTAGCTTCTTCTTTAAGTCATGTTGTTCACATGGTGCACAATAAGAGTGGGGTATGAAGCCCTCCCTGCGTGAGTCAGCTACTATGACATATACCCAGTCATTCTCTCTGTATAATATGTTTACTATCTGGCCTCGTTTTACCTATAAACAGTTAATTAAGGCATAAAAAGAGATGCTTCGAGATTACTCAAATAGTATATATAAATCATTCATTGAAGCCATGAGTTGACAAAGAATATTGAAACATTCTGCAAAATTGGAGCAATGGCGTATTTTTTTCATATAATAGGGGATATGCGTGTAAAACATAATTTATGAATGCAAATTATTACGATAGTGGGTTAAAAAATCTTGACAAAAAATCTCTGAATTCTGTTGATAAATAACTAAGATATTAGCAATATAAGTTTTCTACCCATCTCTTTCTCTTAAAACGTAATTTAGTATGAACTTTGTATGCAGCTTATGGAATTTGACGTCACAATTAATATCGGATCTCTCTTCCTAACTGACTACTTTAAAGGCTTGTAACTTAGTTGTTTTCAATTTTATCAAAAAGCTGATTGGACTACATCGTTTTCCAATAATGTAAGATTTATTTAATTATATATTAAAAAATCATACATATTCCCTATTATAACAAATCTTTTAATTTACCTTTTTTATCATCTAGCTTATGTTTACAATTTTTAGATTTCAAAATATTTTTTTGCTTCTAGGTTTACACTTATGTGAAGAAATTTGTGTTAATTGTTAGGTACATGCTTCTACTCATGTTTTTAATTACATTATTATAAGAGAATCTTATTAGAAATCTTATTTTTGTTTAAATCTTTAATTAAGTAAAGGGATTTATGTACACAAAAAATGTTGATGTCATCTTAAAATTTTATAACTACTTTGTAGTTTAGTGTAAAAGTAATAATTATTCTTTGTTGGGTTTTCCTACCTCTAACTCATCATCTACGCAAGGTGCAAAATCATGGAGCACCACCATCTTGGAATCTGGGCTCAAGCCATGTTCTTTTTCAATTCCCACTCTCACAAGAGTCTCTATACTTGCAGAACCTGTGATACGCCCCATACCGGGGCTCAAACCTGAGCCTGGTCTTGAGGCTTCTTTGTCAGAATCTATACTGCTAGCTGAAAATGTGATAAATATCATTGTTTACTGCCAGTAAGATGCCACAGCTTTCCCACACCTTTCCTTGCTCATGTTTATATAATTTAAAATGTATTATTATGTTGTTCATAATACCTTAATGTATTTAAAATGACATTTTCATAATAACTTGTTATTATTTACTTACACATTATAATTATGTACTTATTTATGTATTAATTATAATAATGTACCTACATTATGTATTAATTATATAATTATATTGTTTATTAATGCTAAAAATTATGGTGAGAGTTGTCTGTCAATCGCCTGACACACTGGAATCCACAGAATACCAGGGATCGCAGTACAGACATCCTATAACACAATTATAACCTGAGTGGAATCTTTTTAGACAGCTTCGCATTGCACTGCCTCACATTTAACAAATTATATTTTAATTTTTTTTTGTTGCTCTTCTTTAAACTTTTTAATTTATTTCTTGTTTAAACTTTTCTTTGTGTTATTACTTTATTTATTTTGTTCTAATATATTTTCGTATTCATGTGCTTGTGGTTTGGTGTAAAAAATGTTTTATTATTATTTTGGGACTTTCTTGCAATTTAAAATTGTGTATATAAATGTTATGTTCAGTGTGGATGAGTAGGCAAAGACAAGATATAAAATTTATTATTTAAAAATGTTTTTACGAATTTTTTACCATTATACTCTTATTTTGGACCGTATCATATAATTTGAAAGGTATCCATATAAAACGCAACTACTTAATTATCAGTAAGTGGCAAGCAAAAGGCAAGTTTTTGCTATGAGAGACAGATGGATTAACAAGTTTTATTTTCATGTGTGAAGAAAGTTTGAGGTCATTGACTTGAAAACTTTTCTCACAGTCCTATTTGTACTTACATTTTTTCTTTTTTCCCCTTCTTATTCGGACAGGACATAGAAAAGCCATTTTGTTGTATTAAAACACCATAGCCCAAATACAAAAATAAAGTAAATTTCACGTTTTCATCACAAATTTAGCATAAAACCATCAAAAATACACAGCAAAATGAGCCAAAGGTATTAAACCACAGACTAGTAAGAGATACTATGTATGTATCCAACTTAAAAGCTCTTCGCTCTATAGTCTATGAGTCATGGTCAAGTGTCAAAACTCAAAAGTTCATGCCATATATCTGTATTATCTATGATTCGTGCCAAAGGGGAAAATATATAAGATATATCCGCAGAGTCCGCAGATAATGGGGCTCGTGCCTCATTTCTAATATGCCGTGATTTTAATTTTATTTAAAAAATCTATGAAAGAGTATGGCTACTACTACTTACTAGTAAATAATTGATTATTAAATTTGATAGCCCAGGCTTATATACATTTTAGTAGCCAACAGATGGCGCTGGCAGAGCGCGATTGAGATAACTGCAGCTTGGATTGAAAAAACCCAAAGAACAGGGACTTAATGATCCGCTTTCCCCTCATTCTTTCTTTAAAACTTAACTCATTTAAGCACTTTTTATTACAAGTGAAGAGAGGCGTGAGCTGTTGTATTGGCCTTTTAGATGTTGCCTGCTACTACATCCGCGCGACACCTAATAAATTATCCCGTTTTAATAACAATTTTGAATACTGATCAGCTCCTATTGGTCGTAGCGTGATGTTATATAATATATAGCTTACAACCTTCCTCCATAAGTCCGCTAACCAACACCAAAATATTTTTTCATCAATTCAATCAAAAAGTCGTCTAAAGGGAGACAAATTGGAAATGGAGGAATTGTTCAGACTTCAGACAGCTTTCTACAGGCAAAAATACGACCGTTTTCCACCCCAAAGGGACGAAAACGATTATTTCAGGTCTAATGAGGCTTGATCTTTCGGAGATAACATACCTTACCCAAGTTACCCAACAGTACACACATAGACGTACAGATCCATACAAAATTTCGTATACGGGAAAATCTAGTCTAGATGGCGCCAGTCACGATGCTGGATAAATTCGGAAGTATAATAATACAACAAAACTAGACATTTACATCAAAAGTAACCTTAAAACGCGAAAAAACATTTTTCTGCATTTTTAAAACATCATATAAACACTCGTGTCATAATAATTATAATTTTCTAAAAAACACTCCAAAACCAATCCTTACAACTAGTTTTAAACAGCAACTGGTAGATGGCGTCAGTATAATTTACAAAGTAACTTGAATATTCAACACAAGATGGCGGGAAACATACTCATCTACGCCATCTTGTCTTCTCTCCAGAACATAACCGCAATGTCGATTCTGACCATTTGGGGGCCGTCGTTAAGCAATCGTGTTTTCGTGATTTTTTTAAGGTATCTAAGTAATCATATAATAATAATATTTCAAACCACGTCGGTCTGGCCCCGTGCTAAGAACCAGAAGGAGTTGTGTTACAGGTACCCGACAACCGAAATATTATATATAGTGTATTTGATACCTTTAGTAGTTAGACATCTATCGGTCAGGTCTGAACTAAAAACTACGAACATGCTAATTTGTATGAGATCAGCGGATCTCTACTCTAGGTATAATTCCTCTATGGTAAGATGTAAAAAGAATAATAAGGGTATTTTTTATATTTTTAGCGATGGAATAAGACGCCATAATAATTTTAGGGTTATAAAAAAGAAATTTCTTCGAGAAATTGTTTATAAAGACCATTTATCGGACGATTTTTAACTGTAAGACCTAAAGCATTTAGTTGAAGCTTGGATTACGAAAATATGAGGCTTTGTTATTACAAGCTTACCTTACATTTAAATCATCAGTTCTGCATATGGAAGTGTTATTAACGTATATTTTAAACACCTCCTTTCTTAATCTGACGGTTCAACGATACTTATAATTAAGAAATCAGATTTTTATACCATGATAACCTGAGACATGTAGAAAGCCTGCGCAAGCTCTACACGCTCGAGTAAATCCAAAAATCCCCTCTTGGGGATTCTCTTTAAAACTATTATAATTTGCTTTCAAACTATAAAACGTTAACTTTATTGAATTGACAAAATTAGTTTAGATAGTGCCTTTTGTTAAAATTTTAATCAAAATTAATTAAGACAGCAAGACAGTTATAATTAAACATTACCTTGTTTTCTCTGTTGTAAGGAAATAAATAGGTTTTCCGTAAACGTGATGTTATATTTAAGGTTCTGTACGCAAAGGGTAAAATCAGTATGATTATAGTATAGACTTTGCATGTGTCATGAGTCGTCCGTCTATCTGTATCTCTGTTGTAACTGCTAAAGAGAGATGAAAATATTTTACAGATTATGTATTTCTATTGACGCTATAATGACGAATACCAAAAACAAAAAAGAACTGTTGATTTTTTTTTCAAATATATTATTATTTTTCTAATAGCTGTCACCATTAGTTTACATCGCGCAAGCGCTTACACGATGAGTTTGATATAAGTATTGTTGTTAGTGAATTTCAGATGAGTGGTTCTCATCATCATTGCCGTGGGCAATGATCATCCGTACTACTTAGTTATGTAGTGTTGGCAAAAAAAAGCATTAACATTAATAATTAATTTCAAAATAACCATTAGCAGTAACTAAAATAATCGTACCTGCTAAAAAATATGAATGCTAATTTGAATATGAATGCTAATCATCGTGCGCAGGAATTAATAACTTTAATCTGTGATCATGAAAATTCACGTCCGCGCGCCGCGAGCTGCTAATGCAAAAATATTTCATTCGCTGCGAATTAAAAATTAATTTCAGCAAAAACCAAAAATTTCAATTTTCGCTACTAGCACGAAAAATAATTTTAACGTTAAGCATAAAAAAATATTAGCAGATAGCACAGCAATAGCACATAGCATGCTATAACATGAAAATTAGCATGGTAATATTGAAACTAATATAAATTAGCATTAATTCCCATTACTACTACTATGTATTTGAGATCAGAAAAATTAAAGTGTCTCATTGGTACACGACATCGCCTGGGATCAAACCCTCACAAATGCGAATAAGCGATACATTCAGAGCCGTCAAATAATAGTTTGGCGAGATTTTAAATGTCAGAATATCCTTTTAATTTTTTATATAATACAAAAAATACAAAATACAAAATCTTATATCAAATTTATTGTTCATAAAAATTTAACAAAGTTTTTCAAAGTTACCTGTCCCCCAAACTAGGCGAGGCCTGTGCTATGGGGGAATTATAAACGAAACACATAGTTGAGTGCGACTAACAAGCAGTAAATAAGTAAATAAATAAAAAAAAGCCACGGCCACTCCACTATAAATTGTAAAAATTATAAAACATTTCAATAATCCCATAAGGAGACAGCCTAAGTGTTGAGAATATGTACTCTCAAAAAAAGACCTCTGAAGCCTGAAAATGTTACATAATAAAAATGTTTTTTTTCTCTCATTTCATTTATTTTTCTCTATAATGATACAATTTACAAAATTAAACATCTTTGTATTCTCAAAGAAAATATGAGCATTTATTCATCTGAATAAACAATCACTCGAGTGAACTGTATGATATCACCTTATTTTGGTGTTTTCAGGTAAAGACTAAAAATGGGACCCTACTACTAAGAGTTCGATGTCTGTCCGCCTGTCCGTTCATCTGTCTCCAGGCTGTATCTCAAGAACGGAAATAGCTGGAGAGTTGAATTTTTTACAGATTCAAAAAATATGTATTTTTGTTGCCGCTATAACAACAAATACTATAAATAAAAAAAATAACGTATATTATTATTATTATTATTATTATTATTATAAAATGTATAAAGGTCTTATATATCAAACGTTTTTTTTTTCAGTTTCTTCCTTTTTGATACCAGATGGCTCTGCAGTACCTCTACATCGCGCAATCACTTGCATGATATCGTAGTTCAACTTTCTGAACAAGTTTTTAACATTATTTAATATATATTGATACGGAACCCTTCGTAGGGGGGGTGCAACTCGCACTTGTTGTTCACTTCCGGGAGCGCTCTTTTTAGTTCGCAACTCTTTAAATAACTAGTTCGATATTTTAGTTAGTTAGCTCACTAATTCAAGTCACGAAAGACCAATTTGACAAGTAGCAAAACAAGCTAGTAAGATTCAAGCTGGCGTGGGTCAACAATTTATTTAATATTTAATTGGTATAAGTAAATGACAATGCCTGTTTATAAATAATCAACTTTTAATCTTTGGAATAGGTATCTAGTACATATTAATTAGTATTTGTCTACTAAATTGGTAGATATTTAGTACATCCTTGGCACGAACTAAAGAGTGAACGGTAGTTCTCGCAGTTCGTTCATAAGATCACTCATCCGAACTAGTTCGTTCACGAACTACACAACACTACTTGGCCGGTTTTTTACGAACAGGGTCAAACGAGAACCTGTAACTCGACGGAAAGTAACTACCGTCGCCCGCACCATTCGAAGAGTCGCAAGTGCCTCTACACTCTTACAAGCACTAATTACTAAATAATAGCTCCCACACCGGTTTCGGTGACGATGGCCGGTTTCACTCAAGATACTAAATAATAAAGAAGTCACGGGACAGCTCGTCCTTATATAATCTCTTAAAGTACCTATTTACTCGTAGTATTTACATGGCAAAAAAGAAATATACGTGTCTTTTTAAGTGGTAGATTAAAATACCTTTATAGGTTGTAATAAGTTTCATTGTTTCAGCAAACTATTGTGAATTCGCTCAAGATTGGCGGGATGTGTCATTAACACACTGTCAAAAAATGTAACTTTTTACAAGCAAAACGCGATTGTCAACAAAGTGTTGTATTGTCACTTTGTTATTGACAATCGCGGTTTGTATTATAGAAAGGTTTTTTTGGCGGGGATTTCAGAGAGTGACGTTGTGAGTTTTGTATTTTTTGTTAAATTTGTGTTATTTCGGTTTTTAA
>JAOTAV010034981.1:0-19183 GCA_026546445.1 Cyclargus thomasi
AACTAATTCACGTTCCAATTAAGCATCAGCATAATTCGGCATTGTGCGCCACTGAGTCGCATTATGCTCTGTAATTGTACTGTAATAAAACTACCATTGGGAGGAATATATGACATCTCCTAAATATTTTTTATTTATTTTGTAAGGAAGATGTCTATTATTCTCATAGCTTAAAATAATTACAAAGCTGAAGATCGATAACAGCTCAGTTCTACTCTTTATTATTTTTCTCAATACACGTTTTCTCTAATAATTTTCTCACAAAACAATATTTTCTCATTATATTTTCACACTAAAAGTCAAACTCAAAGAACACATCACATTTAAAAACCAAAAGTAAAGTAGCAAAAAGGTTCAAATCGTTTTGAACACTTATGTATAATGGGGGAAATTGAAAAAGAGCCAGTTGACGGTCCTACGTCATTTGGTCGGAATATTTCAATTCCACGTAAGTCGTGATCCGTAGACTGATTTTGACATAACATGACCAATTTCTTAGATCCACAATCTGTATATGTCTCAACTTCATGTAGATGTGAATGATACTGATGATTAAAATTAAAATAATGTCAATCTTATTTATTTTTTTATAATATGAATCTTAACGTGGATGGTGTTAATGATGCTCAAGCACATGCTAATGTAAACAATAAAGATGGTGTCGCTGAAGTTGACGGTAAAAATATAGATTGTGTTGATGTTGGTGATGATCTTAATATTGATGATGATGTTCCAGCCGTCGACGGAGACGCAGCTGTTCCACGTGCAACACCTGCACGCGAAGTTCCGTCAGGAGTACCGACAGCTAAGGCTTCTTTGGGACGAGGCGGGGCAGACTATAGAGTACAGTCTCTACTTCCGAAATGACTCCGCCGGCTACTGGCAGGCGTTTAACGGACAGAACGGTTAGTCTAAAAGATATGTCACATAATTTTGTTCCTGTATCTTGACTTTCGACAATGCACTGTGGCTTATATATCATATGTTTGCGAGCAGCTTTGGGGTGCAATGTAGAAAATTCGTTGCGGGCAACGTATCCGCTGATTAGGAACGAGTTGAATTGCTAAGATGAAACCGTTGTACATTCGTGGTAGGAGTTGCCAATCCCAGTAGAATGTCTAACTACATATCAACGCGTAAAATAAAAAAAATTAACCACAAATTTTTGTGGACTTTATTCTTAGTAATTTTATAACATCACAAGCTAACTTTAAACGTACTATTTCAGGGACCCTGACGTCGAAGCCGGCTTACCAACAGTTCAGCGGAACCGTCCAAGTTCTGAAAGCAGTCAACGACCACCTCCTTCTTAACTTCTGTCAAGAAGGAACCCCTACTTCTCCGGCGCAGCTTTACTCTGTTCTCTTTTCGAGGGACGCAGGGAGAATGGTCAGATGGGAGATTGACGCAGTACATGCTCTGTTACAAAACAAGAAGTTATCTGTGGCCTCTCGAAGAATGGTGTGTGGAAATGGTGCGGGAAAAATTGTCAATAATCTAACCTATTTGCTAATTTCATGTTTAATTTCTTACCTGATTAAATCTTCATAATACTTTTTACAAACCAAGAGACTTTATAGAAGGAATTTATAAGTTACCATTTTATGACTGGTTACTTTAATTCGCAGTGGGTAATATTTACTAAATTAATTTTTAACATGCCTGTGCGTTTTTTTTATTACTTTTATAAAAATAACTAAAGGTGGAAGTATGTTCTAGAACCAAAAATGATGTGTAGGTAAGGTCGACATTTTATAATTAATATTCCAAGGACTTTTAAGAGAATAAAACTATTTCTGAATTTGCATAATCGTAAGATTTAACAGCTGAAATACAAAAATATAATTTTTGTTTACACATGTTGTAGGAAAGAATATGAAGGGCCCGAAAATTATAAATAAGAAAAAACCCTATTCTTGAAAAGGGGGACTATAATGTTAAAAGAGTTAATTAAGTCCAAATCTTATTGATTGTAATAGCAAAAACCATTTTAAAGTTACTGCCTGGATACACGAGGCTAGTTCGAAGCAAAGACAGCAAATCTAGGGCTTATCAACTAATTTATTTAGGTGCTGGTTTAGGAATAAAGGTAGTTTTGTCTACAAACCTAGCTTAAAAATTCTAGCCTTGTGCATACCGGGAATTAGTGACATAAAAAAATAAAGTGTCTATTACTTATTGTTAAAAGTTTCATATCAGTTTATTACTTATTGTTAAAAGTTTCAAAAATTAACTGATATTGTAGACCTTAAGTGACAAGAAATCATAATTATATTTCTGCGCTTTATTCTTCGATATAATTACTAAGGTAGATTATATCTTGAATGAAGCGACTCATATAATAATGATCGAACGTCATCTCAGAATTTATTATTAACACTTAAAGCACTAAAATATTCGTATTATTTATAAATTCAGTATAATATACTATAAATATTTGTAGCAAAATATGTATATCTTCTTTTCTTTATTGTAAAAAAATTTATTGAATCGTATTAAGTAATATTCATTACAATTATATGTCTTGTGCCATATTGCTGAATAATACTAGAATCATACTAGAATGATCTCGTGACGCCACAGACAATAAGCGAGCATCATTCAATATTTTCCGTCCTTGCGCGTTAATTTGTATTACGAATTTGTACTGACTGTAGACGTTTAAATGAGAGTTCTACTTACATTGTGATGGGTAAATAAATTATTATAAATAAATTGTTTATAATTTCTTAGCTGTAGGTAAATAGTTAACATTATTTTAAAAATATAAATAATATCATCAGAAATTTATAAATTGCCTTAAAGTTCAAAAACTCCAAGTAAAACTAGCCGCCGAACACATAGACATAATTATACATAATTTAATATGACACAGTATTACTATCGATTTTAATAAAATGCAGATTTCGACCTTGATTCCGACACAATCCCTAGATTTTAAACATTTAATTTAAGAGGGCGATAAAAGCAAAATTGACTTGCATTATTTCGTTTTTTAGTTGATAATAAGCTACGAATCGTTTCATTTTTTAAACATAGATACTACTTTTTTGTATCTATGTGTTTGTGAGCATCTGTAGTAGCGAAAACACGAAAGTTTAAATGTTCTGTATAAAAAAAATCACAAAGATGCCTCTAATTTTCACGCATATTTCTTCGTTTCGCAAAACGACGCATTCGACGGACACAGTATTTAACACACGATACAAAATTCTGTTACCGAGTTCTGTAGCAGCGGTTTCATTTTGTATATTTATCAAGTTATTAAGAAAAATCTCTCGGCAATTCCGTCGTTCTGTTTCACCTGGCAATGACGGTCGTAAGTGTGAATAGAGAAAGACGATGTTTAATTTTTTGCTTCATTCGCTTCCTTAATAATTGTCTCTGAGTACGGCAGATAGAGCAAACATTGTTCACTTTTGTCAAATATCGAGTGATGTTTGTTCTAATGATCAACAAATATTATTATTTCAGAATTTGTTGACAAGCCTCTACGTACATACAGTATACAAAACAATATAAGTTGCACTATATTGTTGTGTATACAAAAAATACTATATATCCCTAAGGAGAATCGTTTCTTGTTTTTATTAATTATATATTATTTTCCGTTAGCGGGGGGAGATTTTTGAAACCCCCAATATACTCGTATTGCCAAGGCCGTTAGCGCCTGTATTCCCCTGAATTTGTAATTTCCTTACTGTGTAAATTCTGTGTACAATAGGGTTTATTTATAATTTGATTAATTAGGAATATCTCCTCTATATAAAAAAGAACTTGACTAGGCATATTTACCCTAAAAATCTATTATATAAAGATAACTCGGGTTTTTCTTCTTGACGAACTTCCTTCAGAATGCACAAACCTATTTCGTCAGTTTTGCCTTTGTTGAAAGGTCTCGGGCTCCGTGAGGTTTATAGCAAAGAAAATTCCGAAAAATTTTCAGGAAAAATGCAGGAAAACAGGGAAAAAAAATTTACACACAAAGCGCCATCTCTGATACCTGGCATGCACTAGAACGGCGCTTTACAGCTACTCGTTATGCTCTGCTCAATTAATTGCTCATTTTAAAGGTTTAAAAACTTTATTTCGGGTTCTATTAAGAGGTCACTGGGTGTGATAAGCGTTTAATTCTGTTATAGAAAATAACAAACAACCAATAGTAATTTATAGAAGATATTTAAATCATCCGTTTTCCTTACAAAAAGTTTTTTAACTTCTGTAGAAATTGAAAAAGAATCTTGTGTAATTGGTGTTGCTATAAAGTAATTAGCTGTGAGATTAAACAGTTGATACAAACAGCACTTGTGGGGCTCCGGCAAATTCAATTACCAAACTTACCAGCCTTGGCGGTAATGTGATTACAATTGCCGAACATTCTTTAGGTACCGTGGGGGAAATTGAAACAGAACCAGTTGCCGGACCAACGTTATTTGGTCGACATAATATGATAATAGGCAAGATGTTTTTTTATTAGTAGTTTTAGTAGCACTAAATGACCCTGATAGCTTTGATTCTCTTAAAAAATGTCAATTTAAATATCACATAAAATAAGACCTCCCCACCTAAAACGATACTCTACAATGACGTCACTTACCGGTAGTTAAGACTTCGTTCGATAGCATTATTAAATGTTTATATTATTAAAGTGGTTCCATTACAAAAACTATTGTTAATTGCCTTCTCTATCGAATAGTATATGTGTTTAAATATTTTAAAGAGTTTGTACTAAAAAATCGCCTTGCCTGCCCAAGGAAGGGTTATTACAAAAAAACATAGAAGTTCCTAGTCCGCAACGTTTAAATGTTTTTTTCTAAATAGGTAACAATATTAAATCGCTGTTCAGCTCCCAGCAAAAAGTGGAAAATACTATTTTCTCTTAGTATGTAGCGTATTCATGTATTCTGTAATAGTTTTGCTATAAAATATATTATTTTAAGTCTTTATTGCGACTGCATTACATCCATAGATTTATGGAGAGTATATAAGTGCGACCTGCGACTCTTCGGATGTCACGACGACATGTATGGGCGACAGTAGTTGCTTTCCATCAGGTAACCCGTCTGCTCGCTTGCCCCCTAAATATCATTAAAAAAATATATGGAGAGTAACATAGGCTCGTTTTAATCTTGTGAAAACATCGAGTTTTTAAAGTAGGCTTACAATAATATTCGTATTTTTACGCGATTTTTAAATTCTACACAAGTGAAACCGCGGGAAGAAGCAGAGCAGTATAAATAAGTGCGTACCTTATTATACAATCTAGAATAAATCAGGTCTCACCTCAGGTGTGGTCTAGGTACATGTGTGTACTCTAGACGTGACTAGACTAGAAGTAATCTAGGCTATCTACGTGCAGGGCATAAACATATAATATATTGCTTAGTATTATAGAAATAAACTACTTGTTTATTTTTATCATCTTAAAAGATTTAATAAAGATATAAGGTGCCAGAATTTCTATTTTGAGAGTTTAAATAAAATACGCTATAAATTTCTATAGCGTACCTTGGTAAATATGGTTGTAAAAAGGCACTTAAACCACAGCTTAAACTGAGTCAAGAGACTTTAGAGTGTCCGTGGCCTAATGGGTAGGACCTTTGGTTCGCACTCGAGAGGGTGCAGGTTTGAATCCCGAAGGAGGTGTGTACCAATGTGGCATTTTTCGATCTCAAGTACATAATACGGTTGCTCATTGTCGTGGGAGAGCCATGCTTCGGCACGAATGGGCCGGCTCGACCGGATGATACCACGGCCTCACAGTAAACTTTCGTAAAAAGGGTGCTGTGTTTCGTTCAGTGAGTGAGTTTAGCGGTTTCCCAACTTGCCTAATCCCTTGTCCCTATTCCCTCATAGAGGCCGGCAATGGACTTGCGACTCTTCGGATGTCACGAGTATCCACGGCCGACGCCAGTTGCTTTCCATCAGGTAACTCGTCTGCTCGCTTGCCCCCAAATATCATAAAAAAGTCAATGATCCCTCATCAATTTATTGTATAAGTTGTCGATGGATTCGTGAGAATAGACAGACTCAAATAGTTATATCTCAAATAATACCAAAAGATGTTTAATATTATAGTTATATTATACTGTTTTAACTTATTAATATCTTATGAAAAGTTTTATAGTGATCCAAATATCGAATTTTTTTTTAACAAATTAGAAGTAATAACTTGCGGGCAACGCCTTACAAAACGAAGATTCTCAGACCATTAGCAAATTGGTTTCACTGCAGGTAAATGATCGTCTGGTTCTATATTAGTTTATGACAGTAGCGTCCTACGTAAAACGCCCCTGAACCCACCCCACACCCTGCTGACGTCATTGTTACTAGCTTTGACATTTCTCCCTTTTAAACACGCCAAAAGTTGCGTTTTAAACCTTACCTTCGAGGGTTACGGTTCATTTTTAATTGCAGGGGAAGTTGAGATTTGGATCACAAAATATGTTTGTGGGATTAACTCCGTGATCTCGTTAAAAATGTTATGGTAAACGAATTTCAGTCGTAAAGTTAAAGTACTTTTAGATGTGCTGTGTAACTGGTACAAGGCTTGAATATTATGATTTTATTATTATTTGTTATAATTTACATAAAATAATTTTATAATAAATGTAAGCGAATAATTTGATTCAAGAAATGTTACAATATAATAATATTACAGTAAAGGTATTTTACTGATCTTTGCGTTGGGATGAAAGTCGACCCACACACGTAATTCTAGGTCAAAAGCGTATACCTTTTAAAAAATGTTTAATATTAAAACACATAAGTAATACGTATTAACATTTAACATAAAAGCGTGACCTTTTGGGAATCATATAAAAGGCTTCAAAAGGCCTACGTATCCCGTAGCGCGCTGCGAGCTACGCGGCCTACGCCGTAGCGCCCTTATTAGGGACATACAAATTAAACATTAATTTTACGCTTTCTTAAAATTTAATTTTATCACCAGTATCTAAAGATACCGAGCGAATGCTCAAATATAAAATATATATTCTTATACCTGTATATAGAATTCTAAGTCAACGACGGAAACTTGTTATTCAATGGACATATTTTTAATATTATCGTATCCATATCTTAGATGTTTATTGTGATACCTTAAGAAACGATAGTATGTTAAGGTATCGTAAGAAAAAGTATAAAAGTATATCTTCGTCGTGTGACGCATTTTAGCTGTAAAGTTTGGGCGGTAATAATTGCAATTCTAGTTCATGATAACAATTAAAAGTTAATAACGTGTATCTAAGCAAATTGGAAATCAGAACGCAATTGCTAAATTAACAACATGTAATGTTGGTTTTATGAAATCAAACAGAGTTCAATGTATACTTAGTTTTATTGATTAACACTTCTCTGGTATAAGCTTGACGATTTCATGTGGGTCGGAGTATATAATATGGTCTTCATGGTCGAAGGTGATGCCGAAAATATTCTTGACGTGCGCTATCTTGTGTAAAGTATCGTTGTGCTTATGGGCCACGTATATACCGTTCTGCCCGGAGAAGTACGCCTCACCTTTGTTATTTATTTCGATCGCTCTATATACTTGCGGACCTTCGATGTATTTTCGATGCACAGTACCGTTCTTGATCATATACAAGCCCGTCTCGTTGGTCAGGAAGACGTCCTCGTCCCCGTCTATCGCGAACTGATATATCTTCTCGTGGATATGTTTCTGCCGTTGAAACTTCTTCTTCTCGTGGTCGTATTTGTATAGATGTTGGAACGGGAAGTTGATGAAGTAGAGGTGCTTTTTGAAGAACATGTCCCAGACGTTGTGAGTCTTGTCTATGGTTTCTATTTTGCTGCCCGTCTTGTTCAGATGGTGTTTGTATATGCCTCCGCTTCCACCGAAGTATATGATGTTTTCTTTGTGGTTGATGGCTATGGCGAAACCGTTTTCGACTTCCTCAGTGCCGTTGTGCCGCGTGTGGTTCTTTTCTATGTAGCCGATAGCGAAGGAGTCCTCGTCGTCCTCGCCCGTGTTGTAGCTGTAGAACACCTTGTGGTCTCTCTGGTCGTAGGCCAGCTGGTACGGTCGGTTGATTCCTTTGCCGAGAACGACTTTCTTATGAGGCACGCCTCTCACCTCTATCTCCTCGCATTTAGTTTTATTGTCGTGCGCCAGCAGAGGCGTCGTCAAGTACAGGATAAAGAACGCCAGTAAAAAATACATATTGTTTTTTTAGCTACGCACGTCCTGGCCGGTTCCGCGGTACCGTATGATTCAGAACTGTCATTTGGAACAGGATTATTAGCTGGAATTGATTCAGAGGGCCATCTGCTATTGTTTTGTAATTAGATAATGGGTGGGTCACGAGCGCTAGTCGTATCGTGTGTAAAGTTGACCTGTAACGTTCCGTGGTTTTCACCGAGTGGAATGTTATTGTAAGTACTCTATTAAAAAATTGTATATCTATTGCTATATAAAAAATAAATTACTATCCACATCTAAAATTACCATTACCTACGATTAAATATTTATCTGGGCATGTAATAATGAAATCAGTTTACGAACGTAATTCAATACCAAAAGTTGATTTTCTAAGCTATCTAATGCTGCTACGAAATCAAGTCAAAGCAACCCCTTGTAGCATTTGTTTTGTCGTAGAGGATACTAGGATAACACAAAAACATAGGAGCTGGCGCGTAGTTAGAGAAAAGCGGTTTTATCGATTGTAATTTAGGAGGGATTCCCTATTTGAATTATTTCTATCCCTTTCCCGCCCGAACCCCTGTTATTGTGAGGGAGAGAAGAAAATCGATAACGTCTACGAATATTAAATACATGGTTTTAAAAATTACGTTTAACTGCCCATATTATTACATATTCAGGAGTCAAGGACTCAGCAAGCGCGAGGTTAAAGTCAGTTTTAGATGGTCCCATTCTTATTTTAAAGTTTAATTTTGTTTAAAAGTTTTAAAACAATTTATAAACATTGGCCACAAAATTTTGAATTTCTCAAAAACCTATTATCCACAAAATTTAAAAATAAGCTAATTAGGCATCACTCTATCCTCGTGCAAAAATTCAAAAGATGTAGAATTTTTAGATTTCAACACCTCAAAATACGCTAGCCCTATCGGTCTAACAGGCATAGGTCGACAATACTAGTCATATTAATCTACTAATCAATGATTAAAAAAGAACTATGATGACGTCATAACTCCTATCGATTGTTGTTCCCCTAGTGTTTGCGTCGCTGAGTCCATTCACAGCTGCCATCGTGATTGTCGCGTCGTTATCGATCGCATAACGTATGGAATTACAGTTCTGTTTAACATCAAAACAATTAATGCATAGTTGATAATGTTTTAACATATTTTACTATGAGCATTGGCATTATTTATAGTTTTTTGTTTATTTTTTACTTGGCTAAGAAGTAATGGAAAGTTTGAGTAACTTTTGAAAAAAAGTCAAGTCCTTCGCATTTGGTCCAGGTCCTCTGAAGAAACCATGACAACGTCGGCAAATCGTCAGCAGAGGTCGATTTTATTCGGAACACAGAAGTCGCGAGGAGTTGCGAGACGCTCGGATACGGGAGAAATGCCTTTGGAATGTATTTGGTATGTTACATTCATGTTGTCCTGTTACAAAGAAAGTTCTGAAATATTTTGTAGCTTGAAGAGAAAACACGTGGGTGAAACCATGGTGAAAGCTTTGCGAAGTATTTCCCTTACGTTAAATATGTTTTTTTTATATTTTTTTTTTACAATTTATGTAAACACAGAAAAGAAAAAATGGTAAAACAGAAACAGCTTAAAAACTAAAAAATATGTCGTGTACAAAGGTACTCCTTATTCCAAAAATGGAATGTCTTCCAGAAGGATACGACACAGTAGGAATATGTAACTAAGAATACAAACATTTATCGTAATATTTCACAATATCTCAAAGTAACTCGCTCTGTTAAAGGTATAGCTTTTTCATTATTTCAAATAATTTAGACAAAAAAAAAACACAGTTTTACTATAAATTACTATATTATTAAATTATGATCGTGTTCAAATAGTAAAATTATTAAAATACTTTATCATTAATGATCGTATTAAAATTGTAAAAAATAATTAAAAAATATTGTGCAACATTGGCTAGGCTAAACTACTGATCAGACTTCGCAGGCGCCGGCGGACGACACGGTGACGGTCCCCCGCACGTACGTCACACCGTCACGGCACTCGCACCCGTCCTGGAAAAAAAGGGCTATTAGAGAAGTTGATTGATAGGAACATGATTAGCGTGTCCGTCTGACTTTCTCACCCTAGCGTCTAGACTTGAGCGTAATGATTTTGACAGATTTGTGGACACTTTCAGTTTACGGAGTGGACAATATTTAGTGCAGCCGTACATTATCCGAATTTCTGATCAGAAAAATTCGGACGCCTGTCAGATGCGTGGGATGAGGCGGGGGACGGGTAAAAATACAAGCACCACTAGCGCCGTCAGCGTTGACAGCCAACTGAGAGTAGCGCGGCCGGTAATCATGGTAACCCTCCTCCGCCGCGCCGCCTTGTCAAGGTATAATACTTGTGGTCAATCTATATGAGAAATTTTGGACAGTAGATAGAAAATTCTTTATTTGCACACAACTTAACAACTTAACTTAAATACAATAAAGAAACACAACAATTCAAATTGGCGGTCTTATACGCGGTCTTACAAGCGGTTTCTTCCAGACAACCAGAAAAAAATGCAGGGCCCACAACAAAACATATGAACTGGGTGCGTTTCGTTATATTAGCGTTGTCCGTGCTTTACGCTTTACCTATGACTATTTCAAACAAAATAGATTTTTATTTCGGAGTGAATTCCATACTAACATGTATTATCTACATAATATATTCAATATATAAAATCTTTTCTCCTAAACTATACGCATTTAGGAATCACCGTACAGCCTAAACCACTGATCGTAGAAACATGAAATTTAGGGTTCTAGCGCGATAAACAAAGTTTGGCACAACGAAGTTGCGGGCATCATCTAGCAGTCAATAATTTCATAGGTTACAAATCTTTGTCCATTCCGTAATATGTTACGTCCACATTAGGGTACACTTACAAAAATATTTTCATTGGAGAAGCAGGTTGGGCTCTGCTCATAGAACTGCACCTTCTGCAGATTGTGGCGGATGATCTCGTCCGGCAGTCGACGATCGTTACCGTCTAATCTTGTCACAACGCCCATGTTGTTCCTCTTCACCACCACATCTGAACCTCCGTCGATCTCCCTGTCCAGGTACAAGCAGAACCCGTTCCTATATCCCTTCCCGTTGGCCTCATTCTTGCTTGCACCGTTCCGGAGGTTTTTCTGGAGGTTGCTTTCCTTTTTATCGTTCTCCAAGTAATTCTGGTAAAGTTCCTCGCGATCATACTCGTCCTGTTTTCTCGTTAGTAGTCTTATTTTTATGCACAGATCGGTTAAGTATTGGAATTTGAGAAAATATGCCACAGCACTGGCGACGCTGGCCGATCCGCTCTTATTCTTGTTGTGGACGACGCATATTTGCCTCGAGGGTCCTTCTGGCGCGTGAGGTCCTGGAAACATGAGAATTGTGATCACTTCGAATGTAAAAATCCAGGCACGCCAGTGAATTTGTGGTCATACATACGTACCTAATGTTTAGCAATCATATATGTATTCTAACAACTTACAAGATTAAGGGCCAAGGGACAGATAGTCTATCTACAACTTTATTTAAAGGATTTTGTATGGAGAATCTGTCAAAAAAGTTTTTTTTTACGATATTTAAAGGGCAAGTGAGCAGACAGGTACCGACAGTACCTGATGGAAAGCAACTGCCGTCGCCCATAGACACTCGCGACATCCGAAGAGTCGCAAGTGCGTTGCCGGCCTCTACAAGAGAATAGGGAATGGGAAAAGGGATAAGGAATTAAGTAAGTTGGGCCACTGGTAAACTCACCTACGTCACGTCAGTTTTCTGTGAGGCCGTGGTATCACTCCGGCCGGGTCCAGCCCATTTTTGCCGAAGCATTGCTCTCCCACGGCAATGAGCATCCGTATTATGTACTTAAGATCGGAAAATGTCACATTGGTACACGCCTCCACCGGGGTTCGAATCTGCACCTCATTAGGCCACGGACGCTCTTAAAAGGTATATATTCTAACAGAAACTTTATCAGTAAGCAGGGAAACAGGCTATAACACATTGTGAAAATAAAAGTGAATATTGTGCAAATAATGACAAAGATTGTGCAGAAACATAAAATTGCATTTTATTGTAAAGTTATGAAACTAACCATGCTTAGCCTGACAGGAGCAAGGCGCCAGCAGGGGCGAGGACTCTGTCCGCTGGCAGGGCGCGCTCTGCGTCCGACAGAAGTCGTTACTGTTCCAGGTGGTGTCAGAGTACGGTATAGACCCGGTAGAGGAACCCTGACTGTTGACCCACTTCGACGATTCGCTGAGCGAGAAAAATGTTAATGTCACGACTGCCTGAAACAAAAGGGCTCTTTGTTCCGTCCTGCTATTATCTGTTTGCGAGTCTCGGATTAAACGCTGAACGAAATTATACCTAATACTGAAAATGTTAGCAACATTTTAGCGGAAACTTGAGTTATTTGGACTTTGCGACTACGACAGACGTCTTTCTGTATCATCTTAATGAAATATCATGTTTTGCCTAAACCGTACTTGATTTTTGGCAAAGTTATTAATAAGTTATAATTTAGATTTCAAGTTTTGATTTATAATTTTAAAAATCTATTTAAAAAATATTATTTAACAAAATTTAATGACACTAACAAGGTCATTTCACGTTTATTTTGTGGCATTCCGATTCGTTTTTTTGATTCTTAAATAATGGTTCGGAGTACTTACGGTTTTATAATCAATGCCTTTTTAAATGCAAACGTGCGCAGCACGGTCGGCGTTATTACAGTATGTAAGCTTAGGCGACACGTGATCACGTCACGGTTGCTGCGCCATGTGAGAGACATGAATGACATAACTACTTTACGCGGCATGGCGACCGTGTGCATGTGAAAGGGGGCACCACATTAAGAGAATACCGAACACCACTGACCATGCAAAAGCAGGCTGATGCACACAGGGTCGCGCTGAGCGGAAACCCGTAAGTCTCAGCGAGGGCGCCGCCCAGCGCCGGGCCCGTCACCTCACCCAGCGAGTAGCAGCACGACCACACGCCGGCCACAGCGCTGTACGTCGCCAGCGCCTCCGGGCAACCGCCCTCGTAGCTGGGGGACAATGTTTCGTAATCGTTACTTTATCCTATGGCCGAAATTCACATGGTAACAGCGATCATTGATCTTTATAGTCTGAGAGCTGTGTGAAAATTATCGCATAGTATTCTGTTACCATAAGAAATACGTTAATTCAGATACAGGTTTTTATCAAATATTTCATGGAAAACCTCTTGGTTAATTTTATGAAAGGAAAAGGTTACTTACATAGAGCTTGTCAATACACCTTGGAATGTTGGTAACAGAGTTAACGCTACTGATATTCCGAGTATAGACAGCGCAACTAGATCAAGCCATAAACCGCTGAAAAATAAAAGGTGATCGCATATATTTTATTCTGCGCTGTGCGCGCGCGTCGTGCGCACAGCATAATATATTCATAGCTTAGCATAGTTTCATGATGACAGTTTTGTGACATCACATTTTTAAAATCTACTCTCAAAATTTGAAATATTGATGTGGTTTAAATTTTCAGGCGTAAAATTACAAATTTTGAGACGTCACAAAATTTTTTCTTTTTTTGATTTTTTGGGGTTCTCAGAAATGTGACTACCTGTGACAAAGGGGGGGGGGGGGCTAAAACAATGAAATTTGTGTATCGTACTTAATGAATGGTTTCTTAGGCGCTGACACACGTTCGATCTCCTTAAATATCGTAAGATCGTAAAAAAAGCAATAAGTAACTAGAAGTAACTCCAGCAATTAATTCAATAATATACTTACTCCGGTAGGTAAGGTATGAACGGGCTAGGACCAAGAAGTAGGAGGCCGACTGTTGACAGAAGTAAACCCCAAACCATCATACACCAATGATTGTGAACTCTGAAATAGATAAACACAATTAAATACTGTATATATTTGCCAAATCGGATCATATGGTCATTAATATTTAACACACACAATTGTTAAAGCAATTATTTTTTCTTTTAATGTTTAAAAAATATATATCCACAAGCGAACATATAACCTCCTCGTTTTTGGAAGTCGGTTAAAAAATCAAACAGAAATTATTGTGCCATTGAAGTTTTAATATTTTGCTATTAGTACCGAATACATGATATATAAATTTATAACATAAAATAGCCACTCGTAACACAATAGACAGAACGAAAAACCGACTTAAACTTTAGCCTCCTTATTCATAAAAATATTAAGGAGTGTTTAACTGATAAAAATTCGATGCTCTTTTCTAGAATATTGAAAACGAGACACGACAGAAAGGGACAGTGCATCTTAATTATTTCGTTAAACACTGTTTAAATATTTGTTCAGAATAAGAGGAGTATTGTGTATATGTTCGTTTGGCATCTTATTCTCTAAAAGAACGAAAACAAACCTATCAGCAACCCATCCCCATATCGGGCTGAAGATGCCGTACAGACTGGAGAACAGCATGAATATGAGGCCGATCTGCTTGGTGGAGAGGCCGAACTGGCGCAGGTGGGGCTCCAGGGTGGGGTCCAGGAAGGCCCACGTGTTGGACACGATCACGATCACCAGCCCGGTGATGATGATCGACGGGATTTTGAACAAGCGGAATATTGACGCAGATTTAGATCCGGTTACGTATTCTGAAATTAAAATAATTTTAATACTCTCTTCTTTGATAGAAATAATTTATAGTCTGCTGTATACTGGGCAAAGTTGCTTTTGTTGTGATAAAAATTGTCACCTGTACACTGGAAAAATTGCAGAAACTATGTTAAGTCAAGCAAATTGATTCATAGGCAATTAGCTCCAAGGCATTTGGTTGAGTTATAGACAACCGCGTCCGAGTTACTTAAGTCCGAAATCTGGATAGGAAACAACTTTTCTGATAGAGCTTTAGGTTTCTGTTTATAAATTTAATGTTAGAAATTAAATTTATTAGTTATTTGAAATTAATAAATGCATTCACGAGTAAAGGATTAAAACTCCACTTGTTACTTTAAGTGTCTTATCAAGATTAGAACTCAAGAGATATTTCAAATAAATGGCGAATATTATACATTATATCAGAAGAACAATAAATTATCTGCCTAAAGCTGCTAAACGTTAATCTTTGTAGTATAGAGAGCATACTCATTCTCTGTATTCTGATTCATATTTTTTCACTGCTCATAATTATTTATGAAACCTTTTTCATAAATAATTATGAGCAGTGCTGAGGCACGAAGATATATATATTCCGGACTAACACGTTTTGAATCTTGCTCTCATGGATACAAGCGCTATAATGTTTAACTCACCATCACAGTCAGCCAGCCAAATGAAGTTGAGTGGGACCGTCAGTATCATGATGGCGCCCAGACTGTAGAACGGCAGTCCGAACCCGCCGATCTATCTGGAACATACATCAACCTGAAGCTAACTCTAAATAACTGCTCTCAATCTGTTCAACAGGTGTTAAAATCTTATGTGTCCAAAGTTCACATTTTAACATCTTTCCCCATATATTTTTTTAAATTTTTTTTCTGTAAAGCTAGGTATAATAATTATATTAGAGGACTTGCTTTTTCTCGCGGCTTCGCTCAAGTATTTTCATACTCTAAACTTTCAAACCCTATTTCACTTTCTGGGAGTAAAATTTCATAAAATACTTAGACACGTATTTATTTATTTTAAATCTGCAGCTCAGAAATAAAATTTTAGGTCTTTAACTCGAAGAAATGACGAACTTTCGTAGAAAAATTCATAGAAATTATTAGCCCCTTTTACCCCCGTAGGGATAGAATCCAAAAAAATGCTTGAATATGTATCCATTTATTTTAAAGCAGTAGCTCAGAAATAAAATTTCTTAACTGGACAAATGACGAACTTTCATAGTAACTTTCACCCCCTTAGGGGTAAAATGTTTAACGATTATAAATCCGATTAACTCGGGCAATACAAAAGTCCCTTTAATAATAATAACAACAATTCTTTATTGTACACCAAAATAAAATACATGCAAATGATACAACAAAAACTATGACTAATTAATGATGTACAAAAAGCGATCTTATTGCTACCAAGCAATCTCTACCGTTCAACACAACAACTTTAATGAATGATTTTAATATTCTCATTAGTACAATTGAAATCGACGGACGCTGTTATGTCGGTTGTTTACACTGTGGGTACCTCGCCGTACACACATTGGAATAATCCTGTGCACGCCACCGTTAAAACCAATACATAAATATAGCATACCGAATACAGCAGTCCTCCAATCGCCGGGCCCACCGACATGCCCAAACCCACAAACGTCTCCAGGATGCCCAGCACAGATCCTATGGAATCAGGGAACGCATTCACCACGAAGACATAGCTGGCCGTGGAGTACGCGCTAGCTCCTACTGCCTCCATACCACGGACGATGAAACACAGCACTGTGAAGGAGCTGTAGTTCCTTATACGGATCAGAGTTCTGCAATAATTAAGAATGAAACATGAACATGATGTTAAAAAACAAAATGATATTACTATTTTATTTTACTAAAGCAAACTTCGCTTTTTAAAATATTTTTTTTATTTCTGTTTCCTGTACTGTCTTGTATCTTATCTTTTAAATGAAAGTATCACTTTTATCTTTATTAACAAAGCAATTTCGTAATGTGAGAAAGTTTTACAGATAGTATTAAATACTACGGATTGTAATTTGTAATAAATAACTAATTGTTATATGATAAATGATAATCCTTACCCAAACAAAATATTGCAGGAGCCGGCGAGGAACATTCCCGATATAAACATAAACTTTGCTCCTATTGTCGGCAGCTGGAATGGAAACATTATTGAGTGTGTGTAAACTGGCCACCAGCTATTACCTCCGCACAGCTACAATTTTTTGTATGTTCGCTGTGTAGACTTCTAAGATCAGTTGCGGCCTTACAATTTTAAAAAATTAGCTGTTTCCCGCGACTACGTCCGCGTGGTAACTATGCTCTTGTAATTTTTCCTGATTTTTTTGTTACAAACCTCACGGAGCCCGAGACCTTTCCATCGAATGCAAAACCGTAGAAATCGGTTCTCGCGTTCTGGAGTTATTTATTTTACTTAAGAAAAACCCGACTTATTTATTTTACTTATTAGGTTAACATATAGGTGTCTATCAGCGAGTACCTTTACAGCTAAAGTGAGACTAGAACGATAAAAAATAAGAAATACCCTTTTTTATCGTCCTAGAGCGCAGCTTAATAAATTTACCCCCTTAAACAGTGTTAACTTAATCAACGTTGGCTGATATTTTTTTGGATTATTTGAAACACGACAGAAATGGACAGCCAATCTTGATTAGTTAAACATTGCTTAAATTTTTTTTTGAATAAGGGGGTTAGTACTCTAGATGACACTCGACGAATCAAAGTCGGTGGTTAAAGATTATGATTTAGTCGGGAAAAGATAATTGGTCTACAGGAATTCTGCCGTCTTAGCGTTAAAAACTTAAAATGCTTTAAAGTTGTGTAGAAATATCAGCGGTCGCTCGCTTGCACATCACTTAATTGTTCCTCAAATAAATAGATAATATCTGGGGACTTCCACAAATATCCTGGTTATGTGTGTCTGATTTGGGATGTTTAAACTGTCGCTGCACTAGCTTTATCTACTGTGTACATTACATAATATTAAATCATGTCTCGAGTAATCATTTGTCGTTTGCTAATATGTGGATAGGATAGTTTCTTACAGATTACAATATTGTAAGTTATAACATATTTCTGTGAAAATATGTTGGCACTATCAGTGAAGTTGATTTGTAGTCAGTTAGCGGACTGTTAATTTGTTCGGGTTTATAAGTCAAACCCAGCCGACAGATGGTAGATATGGAATTTAAACACAGCCAGTGACGGACCTAAGTCATTTGGTCAAAATAATTGAATTTCATGTTAGTCGTGATCAACTGAGTTTG
This sequence comes from Cyclargus thomasi, assembly GCA_026546445.1. Lineage (NCBI taxonomy): Eukaryota > Metazoa > Arthropoda > Insecta > Lepidoptera > Lycaenidae > Cyclargus > Cyclargus thomasi. Next base: position 18,096 of record JAOTAV010034981.1, read on the forward strand.
ACATAACGCAACCAACTTACTTAGATTAGCAATCGGGCTCTGAAATTACTTTCCTGATAGGGACCATCCATAAAGTATTTCATACAAATTACATTGTTTTGAGACCCTTCCCTCCTTGTGGTCACATTTCACCCCTTCCTATTGAGACGTCTCAAACATTGCAATTTTACTCCTAAAAACTTAAACCACATCAATATTACAAATTCTGCGATAAAATCTCTTCCTTTACGTGTTACATACTTAATGGACGATCCCATAGTGCTAAGTTAGGTAAATTACTAATTATAAATGTCGTTGTTTTTATAATCTCAGACCGCTTTTTGTACGAGAATCGTATTATCATCTTATTTAAATATTTCTACTTTCGCGACCTTGAATTCTACAACTTAACGAAACTATATATAATACAACCTTTCCTCTAAATAAAATTAGCACTTTAAGTTTCCGCAGGATCGTGTAAAAATTAAATATCTTTATATTTATCGAAAAAAGTAGTACGATTACAGTACGGCCATTCTTCGGATTCACGTTATTTGCCTAATTACCGTACATTTTTTTTTTATTTTACCGATTTGACTAACACACTTAAATATGAATCTTATGAAAGATACAAATATAAAGATTGATTTGGCACGTTTAGTTAATTATAGTTTCTTAGATAATAGGACTTGAATTTTTTTGGGTACGGTACTTAGATAAATGCAAAACGGTAATTAGAAAGTGATACCATTCAATATAAATACAATTAAAAATAAGTTGTACCTATATAATTATAGCTAAAAGGGTAGAAATATCCTATACAACTACACCCTGCCAATAATGAAAATGAGTCATTTAAAAATAATATCGAGAAAAGCTACTACACTAGGTGAAAAATACTAACGTAAATATCTTCTATGAGTCCCTGGGATTCACATATTTCAATTGTATGTTTTTTTATCAAATAAAACAAATTTTATGAATATACTCGTATTGTTTCATAATCTTCTTAAGCACTTAGTTGATTATAAGAAAAAATAATCTATATATATAAAAGAAAGTCGTGTTAGTTACACCACTTATAACTCAAGAACGGCAGAACAGATTTG
>JAOTAV010035003.1:0-19173 GCA_026546445.1 Cyclargus thomasi
CTGAACGAAACACAGCACAACGCCGTTTCACGCCAGTTTTCTGTGAGGCCGTGGTGTCACTCCGGTCGAGCCGACCCATGCGTGCGGAAGCATGGCTGTCCCAGGGCAATTTTAGAGGTTGCTTTATCTGTTGAACCATGCGAATGTCACAACTTACGATGCGTTAGCCTCCGGAATGATGTCATCGGCTACGACGTATATCATAGCGCCGGCGGCGAAGGCCAGCGCGTAGGGCAGGGCGGGGCGCGCGATACCCACCGCCACCGCCCCCAGCACGCCGAACACCGGCTCCACCATCCCTGAGAGCTGACCGTACCTGCGGGAGAATAGAACGCGTGAAATTAAACGTATACCTAAACGGATGAAACGAGAAAGAGGTCGGAAGTAAAATGTCGAGAATGGATCTTATTTCGTAATCAATGACACGATTCTGCTCGCCGATTTACGTCTACGATCGCATTTGATCAACTCGTTGACAAAGTACTACGAACGATTGTGTGGATGCTTGCACGATGACCGTGCTGATTAACTATCTAGGCTGATCATGTATATTACATACATTACTATGCAAGTATAAGGGTTTGCGATGCGTTATGCCAAATTTCATGTGCAACTGGCGAATGCAGTATGACAAGGGGGCCAGTACCACATTATAGACGATTTTAATCAACAGATTTCTCACTCGTGTTCGCCCCACCATTTGTTTCAATTTGGAATTAAACAAATTATCAAAAGGATTCGCGCAATAAATCGTTACTCGATTAAATATGGATTCCGTAATTGAAACTATCAATCGTGAAAATGCCTAACTTTTTCTTAACACGATGAATGGCATTTTTTTCTGTTCGAGTTCTTTTAGCGCATTCATCTTTTAGCCGTCAGAAATGTGAACGACAAATTCAAATTTTTAGAAGCCGCCGTTGAATTCCTCTGCGACTTTCACCGCGGCTTCTGTCACAAAATAAACATTCAGCTACAGAATAATGTTTGTCGATATTAGCTCGGCCGCCAGCCGCTAACGAGATTGTGTGATCAATGAGCCCGCCGCGACGTTTCACAACATCACGCCGGTGGAATGTTAATAAAATATTATACAGAAACGTGTATTCCGACCCGAGCTGCCGGGGAGACGTTCGACGTTAGAGAATCTCGTCTCATAACCGGAGTAAACGATGCTAGTGGTCGTGGAGGCGATGTCGGGTAGCGCGGAATGGTGGCCCCCGGCATGCGGCACGGTGGCGAAGGAGGCCACTAACGAATTGTTTTGGTGAAAGTGCGGGTCGGTGCCGCGACCACATTCCTACGAACTGGTCGCGGGCCGCGCCGCTGTGGGAAACGCCGCGCGCCGCCGACGCCGCCGATCTCGACCTACCGACGAACGCCCTCCGACGTGGAGGAAAAACGCCTGAAACGCGCGCCTCCGACGACTTAATGAGGCTTCTGAAGTTGGAAAGTCGCGCGGTTGTATAAGAACACTGGATATTACGGGTATGGGGTACTAGTTAGTGGGATATGAAATGTGCATCGCCGACTCTTTCAGCATATCATTTCTAACACTAAAAGCTTTGGCGATTAAATTTTCAACCGTCGTATAAGATTATCTTAATAGGTTATGTGTTAAATACTAACATAATAAAATATGTAGCTAATTTTAAAGAATAAAAGCATTAATTTGCAAATTCTTTGAATCGGTTCGATCGTTTAGCTAACAATGTAAGAAGCTTTGTACAAATAGAATATGAAAAAAGCGTTACAAACTTTTGTTTTTTTACATTGGAGTCTTCAATGGGTGAATGGAGCGCGGTAGTTGAGCCAGTTCTTCATAAGGAAAATACGAGCGCGCTGCCAAACATCATGAATCATAAGAAGACAGCTAATTGAACGTGTCCACTGATTTGATTGGCCGCGATTACGACGGCCTGTAATGGCACAAATACATAAGATGATCTACGAGATAATTGAGAACTTAGGCTCGGCACACACGAAAATATTAAACTGTGTGTACCCGCAAACGAGGAGCTTCAGTAAACGACAATAGGATTATAGTCGTCCACTGATAGTGATAAAACATTATACATAAGATTCTTACAGAAGTTGGTTTTGAAATCTTCAGCAGGGATGAGCTTTTTACAAAATGATGGCTAGATTGATTTTTACAAAACGTTATCTCATTGTATATCTTCGGAATGTAGAGTTCGAAATGTTGTTGACAATAGCAAAAACACATCAAACTTGTAATGTCGATCGGTTGTGGCAAGCAGCTCTGGTTCTCGTTAACTCGTAAACAGCCAAATGTTCGTTTACCGTCGGGGTGGGACATGGTTGTTTTACTGGCGGTTGCGGGCGAGCGCGGGGCGGCGGGGTGCGGGGCGCGGGTGCGCGGGCGCACGTGATGTTATGTTATCGCATGCATTATTCAGGCGGGCGGCGAAAGCGGCGATTTGCGACAATATCCCCCGGTTCGCGGAATCGCCGACCGCCGCCGACATAAAACAGGATGCCCGTCACTCAATAACGATGTTGAATTTAAATAAAGCTCTACCGCCATTAAAATAATGTCTTGTTTCGCGTTGCGTAAGACTTGAAACGACAACGCCGCTTCTGGTGCTGCTTAAGAAGCGACCGAGTAAGAATTTCGCACACAAAACTTCATGAAAAAAGAAAACCGTAGAAACTGAATTTTACTAACATGATGATTTACAGCCTGTACTGAGTTTTTCGTGTACGACGAGTATGTTTGTAGCTTGTAAAGTTTTCTCAAAACAGAAGAGAAAGTAGCATTGAAAAGCAAGTAAATTTCGTAAATACTCGATCGGAATTAATTCTGAAAAGCTACCGAAACCCGGGTACCTAGAGTTAAAGGAGAGTAGGTAGAGTCACACCTATAATCTATATATATATATATATATATATAGATCTGGCTTTAGCAGAAAATACATACGAGTGAGCAGCAGGTAGTCTCTACATCGACAGAATTTAAAAATATTTTGTACAAAATTGATATGACGCTATTTATAAAGAACACAAAACATTAGTCAAGAGTCTCTACTATATAATAAGTGAATCCGGATTCCACGTGTATTTTGGGCAATTTTTTTCCAATGCGTGATGAAATCACAAAATCGACGAAAAAACGCAGAAATCAATACTTTTAATAACAATCAAGTTTTTTTCGTATAAAATTGGCAGCTATTACAATTTAATAAGTCCTCACGTGGAGCCGTTTCCCACGCGAATATAGGAAGTTAATGGTCCGTCATCGATCAAAAAACAAGGCGATCGAGCAGTCTAGAGCGTTCGAGAAGATTAGGCGCGGCCGCGAGGTGCGAGTGGTGCGACGCAATAGTCCGCGGAACCGGCCCTATTGCGCAGATCAGCGCCGCCGAGGCTGGTGCGGTCGTGGTCGGCCGCGGCGTCCGCTTCGTTAAGCGAAGGCCGATCGCCCGAGGCGACTGGTCGGACGGGTGGAGGAGACAGCGCGCCGCCGCGCGGTGCTGCAACGCCGCGCCAGACTCGCCGGCACCGCCCGCAACGCCCGCACTACCCACAACTACCACTAGGGCGCAAATCCAAAAGTAGAGCCCCCGAAGCCCGCTCCGGTACCGTTCTACCATCTCCTTTACCTTGGATACAAATCCCGCCGGAGAATCCCCACCAGTCAATTGGTTTGTTGATCATGAGTATGTTCGCAGTGACCGATTGTTGTACAAGCACACAGTCACATCGACATTTAAAACCATGAGGTCCATACAATACTGAAAACTGAAAAGACAGTCGTGCTATATTAAGGTTATTATCCTATTAATATCACTAAAGGGCGCGCTGTGGTCGAAATTCGACCATGAACATTTTCAATGACAAACTTCAATTTGGCAAAAATGTCTCGTTACCAGGCATTTCAATTTTACCAAATTAGATTTCAACCATTAACAAAAGAGTATTTCGTGTATGGTTACCGTGTTATGTCAAAGGATTATAGTGTGCATAGCGTTTTATCTATTAAAAATATGAAAGATTACATTGGGTTGATTATTATATTTAAAAATAATATTGGTATTCCTCGCTCCTCCTCCATATCAACTATAACTGGGAAAAATTTCATGCTTTTACATCAACGCGTTTTTCGTAAAAAGGGTTACAAAGTTTTCCGCCCGTGTATAATATTCATTATAAATAATATAGATAAAAAATGTGCAAGATTGTTTATATGGACGTTTGTCGGTCGATGTCGCTACTTCTAAAAGGACTTTGACGAATTTTGGCACATAGAGCACCAATCACGCGATATTTTCCCGTATTTGCGACGCGCAATCTAAAACCATGCAGGGGTGTAAATATCTGTCGACAGTGCCGTAACATCATTACAATCCTTTAAAAAATTCTCACGTCCTTCTCCTATTAGGAAATACATAATATGCAGATGTTTAGAAACGATATTAGTTTGTATAATGAGGTGACGATGACACAATAAGTATAACGGATATTGCAAATGTCACAGAACGTTTATATTCATATTAGCAGCAAGGATTGCATGCCAACGTTCAGGAAAAACAGTTCAGACGGTAATTGCAAGGATCTTAACGTCGACATCTAGCGCGACAAATTTCGGATAGGCTATCCGCTTACTTGACAAGTTGACATATTGTCCATACTTTATATGTCAGATATATTGTTGGCAGCCTATATCCTTACGAATATTATAAATGGGAAAGTATGTTTGTTTGTCCTTCTTTCACGCCTAAACGAAGAAACCAATCGATTTGATTTTTGGCATTCACTTAGTTGAAAGGATGTAGAAAGATATAGGCTACTTTTGCTCTTGAAAAAACATCTACTTTTTAAAACGTATTTTTACCTATTTTCGTATTCTACGCGAGCGAAGCGGCAAGCAAAAGCTAGTAGCACATATCGGGAAGTGGTGAAACAGATCATTTGTATTGTATCGTCATCACATCACTAACTTTAACAGTTTTGTTGAACGAGTAGGAATTATGTCATGAACTTAAAATGTGTAAGATATCTATTTTGAGCTTTCAATGGACCTAGAAACGATAAATGACCAGTCTGCAATATTGAAGGGTTATTTAGCAGAACCCGTTGAGGGATCAATTGACAGATATTAACAAAGTTTGCAAAAGGTAGATGTCGTTTTAGTTCATGAAGATTAGGATGTCAGCCTCGCCTTTATGGTTTACTTTTTGGCTAAAGGCTAAATAAACGTCGAAACTACCAATCGACATATAAACCAAACCCTACAGGCGAGAGATTTTTCTAAAAGTTGGTCGGCACATAGCGGGTGAGATGATCATAGTGCCATTAATTGTTTTAACATACATTTATGTAAACATATAAGGCTATTACTTATTTGAACGATTAATTTGAAACTACAGCCGGTATCGTTTGAAGACCAAAATAACGGATATTCCATACATAATTTAATAATAATTAAAATGAGTTGTGAAATGCTCAACAGAATTTTGTCCTACTTAGGGCTAGTTTCTTCAATCTTTTAACACCAGTATGGATCGTTTTATACATGAGCTAATCGTTTGATATAAGAGACCAGTAAACAGTTTGGCAATGGAGAAACTTTCGGCACCTACGGAATTATAGATTTCCAGTGGTAAGTGAACCACTGGAAACTTCTTATCTAGAGACCGGACACAAAGTAACGGTAACAATGTTAGTAAATTTGGAGTTAGTAATGAAATAGTGGTAATTGCCTGTTTCAGAAACAAAAGAAAGAACAACGTGTGAAAAGCTCAAAAAAATTTTGCTAATATTCTAAGGATCTTTTGATTAAAAACGAACGCGGAACAATAGAAAGTGCTTTTGGATATAGAAAAAAAAATTGAAACTCGAAAAGCTTCAAACGCTTTTAGGAGAAACAAAGTGAAATTTTCCATCTTTTTGGAAAACTCAGCCACTGCGCCGTTTTCTCTCGTCGGGTTAGTTTCCGAATCGGTAAACTACTGGTTTCCGAACCAGTAGTAACGACGTTCAAAAACGTAAAAACTATTCATCGCATTCCTAATAAAAAATGTGACTTGGATTAAATAAAAAAAGCAAAGACTTACAGGAGAATAAAATATATCTCAATACAATCTTTCGAAAGTTTCGTTCAGGGCTAAAATCTAAAAGAAGATAGTGAAATATTTAATTCGAACAAAGGCAAGCTAATATGCAAAATTGGCTCATACATGAGTCACCTGGCTGGCAGAATCGGCTAGACATATTGTCTACATACAACGACGGCTAATTCGATTATGTCATAATTAGACAAAAAACCAACCGGGACCGAGCGAGCAATGTTGGTGTTGCTGCTTGTAAAAACCTACTTAGCATCGTTGACTTCACGGCGATACGAACAAAGGTTGTTAGGGAGTATAAAGTCGACAATTTAAAAATAGATTGTCTATACAGGCTGTAACAAAACAGCTTATAAAACTTTGTGGCGAAAAAACATTTATTGGTTTGGGCATGCGCCCTAGCGTCATGAATTTGTCTATAAAAGAAACTTTTTCAGCGTTTCGCTACGTTCACAGTAAGCCCTTTTATACAGGGGACACGTATACAACCTCAAGTATTATGTCACTTTGTTCTTAGTACCCTGTATAGATAAAATAATTTTCAATTATGCTAGTCGCGAAAACTAGAGAACAGCTAAATTCACTTTTTGGTCAAGAAACGTCCGTGAAAGTTTAGGGAAGATTTAAATTATGAAAAAAGTCACAAGAAATTCTACAGATAAAAAAAGAAAATGTAAGAAAAAAGATAATTAGAATAATTTCGCTAAGGTACTCGTATATCCATAGTGAAAGGCTAAGAGAGCTTTAGAGCTGCTCTACGAGTACTTCCATACTATTCAAAGTAGTTGCTATATATCCGTTCTATGTATTGACTTCCACACTATTCAAAGTAGTTGCTATATATCCGTTTTATGTATTGACTTCCACACTATTCAAAGTAGTTGCTATATATCCGTTTTATGTATCGACTTCCATACTATTCAAAGTAGTTGCTATATATCCGTTTCATGTATTGACTTCCACACTATTCAAAGTAGTTGCTATATATCGGTTTCATGTATTGACTTCCATTCTATTCAAAGTAGTTGCTATATATCCGTTTTATGAATTGACTTCCACACTATTTTAAAGTACTTGCTATCTATCCGTTTTCACACTTTAACCATTAAATCGATTTTCACCGAATACTAAATCACACGAACCTTATAATAAACGTACTCAGATGCATTAGTTAATGATAATATTATATTTTATATCAGTTTAAACTCTAATCTTTATGAAGAAATGAAAACCAACTTCTAAGAATCAAAAGTATCCACTCCAGTTTTTAATTCGCTATTTACATTCGAGAGCTCGGAGAAATTTAATATTAATTAGTAGAAATATATAATACATTCGACTTGTATAGAAAATAAAAAAACCATAAAGTGACGTCGGAACCACGTAAAAGTTAACGGCATTCTTTTATTGAGTACGTGAATATAAGAGTCGGAAGGCTTATAAGGAAAATTCGAAATCGTACGGTCCATCGAAAAGATATTTACGTAAGAATGCACTACATTATTAAATTAACATAACCACCGATATTAATTAAGATTTCAAGCAAATTCTTTAGATAATTAAAACTAATTTATTTAAATTAGGCAATCTAACGTATTTCTTAATAAAGAATCCGCTATTTGCCGAATCAAACGCATTATTAATAAGCTCCGTATCTGTTTTCTGTCCAACTGAAAATTTATGGCAAATTTTGATGGGAGATCTTTTGGGTCAGGACATTAAAAACTTTAAGAAAATTGATAAAACTACGCAGCTTGAACAAGTACTGATGAAAAACAAGCTACAAAGCACTGAACAATATATTCTCGAATTTACCCCAATTATTTCGTAAATGTATTTTTCTTCTATATTGTAACATTAATTAATTCTTCGATATTGTAACATTACGCTGAACTGTTCTAAAGGTTAATATGAGTAAGAACTATCTCTAACTATCCCCTGAGCTAAGCATATACCTGATAGCAATCAGGAGCTTAACAAAGACATAAGTCTGTTTTAGTCTCCTGATGACTTTTTTAAAGTTGTTCTTTTGAGAATGTTAACAGTCAAGGATGATGAAATAAAGTAAATGAATTACTTTTCGGTGTCGTATTCCGTAATTTAATCACAAACCTCAGTATTACAACTATTACCACAAATGTTTGCCTGATCTTCATCGAGTTTTTCACAAATCATTATTGAGCCTGATAATATTTTTTTAATCTTGAATGTCTTGAATAATTTTAGTACTCTACTTAATTGCAAAACCCATTAATATCACTCCCCAAATAATATTTTATCGGGTTATCCAGTACTATCATGTCTTTGACAACAACACCATACCAATCACGCAAAACGACCATTGTGTGACATTTTGACAGACCAGTGACCATTTCTTCCAAACCATTTAAGTACGTAGATACTTACTTAACACAAAATTCTTCTTCAAATGTCATGACACCAATAGTATAGAACAATTTATTATGTAAAAATAAGTCGGGTTTTCCTTCCTGACGATATAACTCCAGAACGCACGAACCGATTTCCACAGTTTTGTATTCGTTTTAAAGGTCTTAGGCTCCGTTAGATTACTCGCAAAAAAAAAATTTGGAAAAATTTCAGGAGAAAGCAGAAAAACAGGGAAAAGTATTTTACACATACAGCGCCATCTCTGATACCTGGCATGCACTACAAAGGCGCTTGACAGTACTACTCGTCGTACTCTGTTCAGTCAATTTCTCATAGTAGAGTTTAAAATTTTCATTGCGGGTTCTGTTAAGACGTCACTAAATGTGATAAGCATTTAATTTTGTTGAAAAAAATAATAATTCTCATCTTTGTCACCACGCGGACGGAGTCGCGGGCAACAGCTAGTCTTTCATAAAAACCACAAATTTACTCTTCGCAATGCAAAACATCCCGCATAAAGTCTCGGTAATTGGTATAAATATTTTCAAATAAGTGTTAGGGGCACCCGTGGGATGGTTGCAAATTTTTTTCCCCGAGTCGGATCACGCGACGCGCGGCTCGGTGTTTCTTGCCGGGGCTGCATTCCTCTCTCCTTGCATTCCACCTTAGACCTATACGTATGCCTCGTTAGCTATATTGGACCATGTGTCTACAGTCTAACTGTTCTTGTTGGATCACTTGAAATTATACTGGCTATTATTAAAATGCGCCTACGATTGTACCCAGGGCTGAGATATTTATACAGAAGTTAATATTTACTCAGAAGTCCAATTCAGAGATTTTTATGAAGGTTCACATCATTTTTTAAAGGATTTGGCTTTGATAAGACATTATTAGTAGTATTTTTAACTTTTATTATTGTCTACAACCTGAGCAGGAAAACAAGATACTCGTGAAACTGTACTGCTCGTGAAAAACATTCAAAGAAGCTGAGACAAAAGTAATATTTCTGTTGTCTGACCTAATATCTAATTTGACGTAATTACCATGAAGAGGCTCTAGCAACTGAACAATATGACGAAAAGTAAAACTATTTGCAAACTTTATTACTTTTGTAGCTTTTAGCCGCAGCTTCGCTCGTGTGGAATTTGGAAATCACTTAAAAATATGAACCTGTTTTGAAGCCCCTCTTATTTATTATGGTCTTGGAAAATCATCATATATATTTGTATATGATACTTTTCTTAGACCAAAAGTAGCCTAGGTCTCTCCATCCTCTGAACTAAGTCTCTGCCAAAAACTGGAAAAAAGCAACCGAAGGACTGTTCATTGTCATTGTGTGTCGTCGGTAGCTTTATGCTTTGTTAGGTCTTGAAGGTAGGACAAACAAAAACACTTTCCCAGGTATAATATAAGTATGTATTATAATTAGATCTGCAAGGGTACCTCGCCGTAGGGTGGCGGAGCCCGGGCCCCGGGGTCGTCGCTCGCGCATACCTCCTCGCGCGCATTCCTGACGTCGCTTCCATCAAACACTTGCAACCTGACGCCATTACACTTTGGATGTTGCATTATATTCTAATGTCCCACAATACCTAACTTAATTGGGAAATAGCAGATCGGATGTTAAGACTCCCAGAATCAGAATGTTCTCGTGATAGTGGTAATATTTTACATATAATGAAGTTTATGACAACCCAATCGTTAAAATCCATTTAAAAATCTTTACTTACGTTTACGCTAATATATGTTGGGAATTGCATGTATCCATGTATCTGATATGTAGAAGAAGCTGATAGATAACGTATATAAATACGGTAGAAATTAAAAAATTGTGTTCAATAGATTATGATGACTTTCCTCTGATTGAATAAGTTACAATATTAGGTAATTTGTATGTTGCGTTTGAGTAGACGTTATTAAACCTTTATCGTCTTTTATGAAACCTAACAGGAAAACCCTCAAGCGAAAAGGGAAACGAAAAAATCTGCTCTAGACAGTGGAGCGGGGTGTTCGTTTTCCACAATTACTATTATTTATCGATGTTAAAACTTATCATTCGATGGCGTCCGAAACAAACTTATGGGTGATAGAAAACATTTTGTGAATGACGTTGAAATCCCCGGAGAGTCGGGGTTAAATGACGAACGAAATCGGTTTCTTTTGAGTACACTCTACGGGGTGTCACAACTAGAATAGCGTGGTTTCTTTGGGGTACACTTTACAAGGTGTCACATCCAGAATAGCCGCGGGGTCGTTTCGTGGCTCCGGCGGGCGCTCGCCGGCGCCAGCGGTTCCGAGAACACAGTGGAATGCGACTGTTTACAACTTTTACCTATTCGGTAACATTTACAATGCGTTCACGTACCGTGTAGTTGATCCTTTAATCGGGTTAAGTTTCCATACGTAATGTCAGGTGAAGCTTGTAAAAAAAAACCCGCAAGTAATTAAATTAATCACTTGTAGTAAATAGATTAAACAAAAAAAAAATAATTTTGTGTAGGAAAAAATTGGTACCTAATATGCATTTGCTCAATAATGGTGGTACATCAACCTGTCTGTCTGTCAAAAATTTGTCAGTTTCATACAAAACGTGATTGTAAACAAAGTGTTGTGTTGTCACTTTTTTGTTGACAATCGCGGTTTGTATAGAAATTTGACAGAGGATTAATGAACCATACCGCCGATATTGAGCGAAAAAACAACAGTCAGCTGACTGACCTACGTCATTATTTATGTCAATTGCGTGTACGTTGCGATGTTTCGGCTATGTTTGACATAACTCGACCAAATCACTTAGGCCCGCAGTCTAACAATAATTTTCCTCGTAGTACTTTACCAAAGAAAATCGGAAGCATAGAATAAATTCCATAGAATAAGCAGAGAATTGATGACAGTGAAACAATAAAAGCAAGCATCTTTTTCGAAGTTACAAAGAGAACATAAAAGGAGCCAGAAGCATTTATGCAAACAAAAATATATAGCAATCATGTAGCAACATTTAAGCTGTCTATAAAGCATTTAGTCCACTAGCGTGGTAGTGATGAAATTGAGGCGGTTATAAAAATTCCGGCGGCCACACAGTCGAGTCGAGAAAAACATTTTCAGCCATCAAAAGTAAGTTATGGTGATTCTGCATTAGAAAAGATCGTCGTCGTGCGGCTAAATGAATCATGGCCGGGTTACACGAAGCCAGTTTTTCGAGACAGGACAGCAGTTAGTGTCAGTGAGCTGCCTAGCTAGTATTTCTGGCTTCGGATGGACACAACTAGCTACACTTCTAAGCTAGTGATCTAAGTAAATTCGTCGACATGCCAGTGTCATCAAGCCAAGACGGTTCAAAAGAGACAAGCATGCGATCCTAGCATAAAAACATGCTAGCCAAGACAGAAGCTCTTTTATAGTGACACTGGCTTATCCGAATTTACTAAGACAATTATAAATTCAGCTAGTTTGTCTACACGAAGCTAGATATTCAAGCATGTTAGCTCACATACACTAGCTTGCTATCCTGGCTTGTTGAACTGGCCTTGTGTGCCCCAGGCATTAGAGGCTTCGTCTTGACGTAACAAGCATCATTCCTTCGCTAATGTTAGTCAATTCGTTGACAAGCCAGTGTCAGCACGCTAAGACGGTTCAAATGACACTAGCTTGCTATCCTGGCTTGAAGAGCTGGCCTCGTGTATTCCGAGCATTAGTGGCGGCTGGAATGGGGTCGGTCGGTCTGGCTGCGTTGGCATCTGGCCTAACGACGCGGCGGCGCATTCTCCTGTACACATCTATCTATTCGCTTCTATTAGAGAAACTCGCATAATCAAAATGTATCTCTTTTCATAAATAATTTTAAACACAATTTATCGCGCCGCCGAAAGTGTTTATGAGAGTTTAAATAATACGAGCCGGCCGATTTTAAATTTGAAAAAACGATTTCTGTAAATCGCCGGCAAAGTTTTCACAAAATTTCATGGAGGAAAATTCGATTGTCGTTTTGTCGTTTAGAAACACAAAAGTAAACTAGCAAGCTAGTACTTCTAGCTTGGCTAGACAAAACTAGTTTCATATCTAAGCTAGTGAACTAAATAAACTAGTTGACAAGCCAGTGTCAGCTAGCCAAACATTTTGAAAGAGAACTATATTGCTATCCTAAAAACTAGTCTCGTGTACCCAGGTAAGTTGATATCGATACTCACCAGAAGGCTCTCCATACTGAAAACCCAGCTGACTGCAGCGGCAAGCTGACCGCTAGGCCTTCTGGGAAATTCTGGATACCGATCCCAAGCGCTAAATTTCTGCAACAATAAAATAATCATGATTAAAATTTTAATTGTCATAAACAACAAAAAAAGTACTAAATACATAGTTTGAATATGCAATCATCCATACTAATATTATAAATGGGAAAGTGTATTTGTCGGCTTATATTTTGTTTGTTTGTTTATTCTTCATTCACGCCATAATAAAAAAACATCCAGTTGCCTTGGTTTTTGGCCTAAACCTAGTTGAAATAATGGAGGGTAACATAGTCTATTGGTCTTAGAAAACATCACCTAGAGACATCCACGCGAGTAAATAGTTTACTATTCACTTTTTTATTCGCTATTTCTTTATAAATAATGTCAAGAAAGCTGAAACGAAAAAGCTCATGAACTGAAAAAAAAAACAAAACTATAAGAGCAAATAAACATATTTTTAAACAATCCTACGACCGACCTCACACATCACAACAACAAACACGCGCTAAAATCCCAAAGAGTACGTCGGAGAATTCGGTCCGTTGACACAGAATTCTGGCACAAGTGGGAGGAAGCTCGGACATTCCACCGGAGGACGTCTCCCTCCCCACCAGCCACCTGCACTAGGAATGTAACTGTACAGCCTCCGTCACCGTTAACCTCGACCGTTCCCGCTCAACTGCATATTATGCAATTGTATACTGAAGGCCGCTCCATCTCCAAGATGTTTTATTTATTTACTAGCTATTTATTGGCTTCGAATTGTTTTTCGGTGGAATTCAAAAATTGTGTAAAAAATTTAGCATTTTGGGAAAGTGATGTTTTTCCATTGTTCTCTCAACCCTGCATCCTTTTAACTAAGTCTAAGCCAGAAATCAAGTCGATCGGTTGATTCGTTAGGGCGCAAATAAAATACAAATAAACAAACACGCTTTCCTATTTTTTAAATTAGTATGGATAGTATAGATGTATTGGAAACCGTCATAATACCTTGGTGTCATGATTCACAGGACAACCTGAATCCATTTAAGTAAAGGGCTAACTGTAACAATGTAACCTTACAAGTTCTAACTTAAACCAATAAACAGGTGACAACATTTCAGGACTTACAGGGTCCGATGTCCGAATGAAAAGACAGTTTTTTTACAAAAAACTACACAGACCTTTTTTGATGGTACAGCACGTTTATAAAGTTGAGATTCACGCAGTAAAAGTAGATAATAGTTTAATTATGGCACTAAAGCTTTTAAGAGACTTTTTTGAACATAGTATGTGATAAAAGGGGAGTGCTCAGAGGAATCATTCCACCTGCAATTTTTCTCCATCGACCTACGCGGAAGGTTTACCATATTGTCTTGATGAATGGCAGTCTTCCACAGTACGATTTTCGCGTAACTTTCAGCCTCGCACTGTAATGCTCTGGAATGAACTATCACCAGCAGTATTTCCGGACCGCTACGACCTACAAACCTTCAAGAAGGGAGCGTATTCCCTCTTAAAAGGCCGGCACCGCACATGCAACCCTGATGTTGCGAGTATCTATAGGCGGCGGTAGTTGCTTTCCATCAGGTAACCTGTTTGCTCGTTTGCCCCCCTTATTTTTATAAAAAAAATAATAATAATACCTTAGCAGAAAGGGCCAACATTCTACTATTTAAAGCCTTCCCAATATTCAAATCTTGTAAATAGATGAATCTATATTATCTAATATATAACATTCTCGAGTCACAATGTTTATTTTCATACTCCTCCGAAACGGCTTTACCGATTTTAATGAAATTTTGCATGCATTGGTCTGAGAATCGGCCAACATCTATTTTTTCATCGCCCTAAATGTTAGGGGAAATTATTTAAAATGCAAAACAACGTTTGCCGGGTCAGCTAGTTTATTATAAAGCTTAAGAGTTTGTGCGAACGCCATAATCTCAGGAATTACTAGGCCGGATTTGAAAAATTATTTTTGCGTAAGTTTTTTCAATTTATTTTTTCGGTTAAATAAATCGGCGTCAATATATCGGTTACGGTCAATAGAAGCCGAGCAGTAATCAAAAATATTGTAAAAACGGGATAAATTTTAATGTATTACGCGGACGTACTAGCGGGCAACGGCTAGTTGTTTAGGAAACCCTAGCAGAAGCCAACAATGTACTTGGAAGAACTCTGTAGAAGTAGTTTTTTTTATTAAAAAAAGGCCTTTTGCCCATGACAGACATGCCAGCCCAAAAGTAGTTTTTGAATATCATAATGTTGTTGAAATGTAAGTATTTTATGTACCACCGAGAAAATTGATTTACAGTCAGGTATTTTTTATAAAATAAGGGGGCAAATGAGCAAACGGGTTACCTGATGGTAACTAGCAACATCAGAAGAGTTGCAGGTGCGTTGCCGGCCTTTAACGGATCTATGTCACTAGGTGGCATAGTAACAAATCAATATATGCCGTGATTTATCGGCGGGTATTGCTAATAGGCGACCAAATCATGTAGGTTCCTCAACTGGCTATGAATCAGCTTTCTCAACAGTAGCTTTTGGTTAATTACATAAAAAAAAAAGATTAATAAAAGGAATTGTGCAGAAGACAGCGAGTAGGTACCTAGATCGAAATTCTACGGTAATCGCCTCGAAAACCGGTGAAATTGGACATCGAAAACAAACATAACCAAGCACGAAGACACTAACGACGCAAACCAGCCCAGGAGTCGTGTAAAAGGGTTAAGTTAATAAACATGCGCGCGGCGGAGCCTTTGAGCGCGGTGAAAGTCCGCGCCATGCGGGTAGCACCGCTAACACATTCTCCGTACCTACTCCACGCTCAACGGTATATTGTACTGCTCAACTATAAATCATCTTTTGGTCATTGTGATTTCATTTGCCAATCTAGATATTATAATAGCTCCTTTTCATAATCGGTGATAGCAAACGATGACAAGCGAGCACGATCGTGTAAAGTGTAGACAGACAGTAGAGGGCAGTACTCTGCTCGCTTATCATCACCGTCGATGATCGGTTTTGACAAAGGACTAATTGATAGGATAAACGTTTGTATAAAAATAGTTCTTAACACTAGAAAGACCGGAATTCTGAACTTCCTAGAAAAACGTAAAGCGCTCAAATGACTCGTTGTACATTTTTACGTTTTTTATGTGTCTTAATTATTTTCTTTTGCATTTTATTTATTACATAACGAGTTCGTTGCGCAAAAATTTGTATATCACGCGGGAACGGTGTCCTATGTTGCCCAAACCCCAATGGCTATTAAACAAAAAAAAGATTTTTTCAAATCCGTCCAGTAGTTCCTGAGATTAGCGCGCACAAACAGATAAACAGGCTTTTTTTTTGTCGATATGTTCTATTTCTCTTCCTCAGCACCCCTACATTGATTATTTTGTAAAAATATTCAATGTACAGACACTCCAATTTTACTGTTTTATTTTATGTATAGATTATTTATTAAAGATTTATAATCTAGTTCAAGTATTCAAGTAATTGATTAAAAAAGCCTACTTACTACTGATATAATGTCACTATACAAGACATTTTTACACATTTGTCTCTGTATTTAACAATTAAACACAGCCTTCTCACATACTGTATTTTTTATTTTAGCAATAAATAGTTGAGTTTTCTGAATGTACACTGAATAATGGCAAAAACTCATGAGCATTTTGGTGAAAATACCCCATTGGAGGTCCTACAATTTGTGACCTTTAGTGAGTTATTTTATTCGTTTGAGTGGGCATAATAGAAAATAAAATTAAACTCATCATTTGAATTTTATTTAATTTGAACTATATACCTAAATAATACTCTCTAGCTAAAAGGCTTACTCGGACAACGATTCCATTAAAATAAAAACGGATCTATGAATAACGTTTCTTATTCTTTTCAATAAAAAAAGTTTCATTAGTTTCATTAGGAAAATAAATTTAAATACGTTATGATATTAAAACAAGAGAGGCAAGAATGTTTAGTTATATAAGATTTAGCTAATATTTTATCTTGCCTTGATTTTTAATTCAACTATAAGAAAAATATCGCAAACTGAAAACGAAAAAGCGGTCATTTGACCGCTCCGGTCTTTTTAGTGTTAACGCCTGCGAAGCCGCGGGTGAAGGCCAATCTTCTATATGACAAGTGATAAATAGCTATAGTGCCTGGTAGATGATGTGGGCTGCGGCTGGAGTATTGAACTATTACATTTTGCAGTAGGAATGTAGATTGAAGACGTATAATAGACTGGAGCCTCTATATTTAACACCCAAGTTCTAGTAAAATGTTGAAGTATAAAAATAGAACTATGAATACAAAGCGTTTTTATTTTCAACAAAAAGTTTAATAATATTGTTGTTTTTTTTCTCTGAAGACACGATACAGTAATTAAACCAATAAGAATAACTACAAGATCAAGAACTTGTTTCCACATTGTTTGTTTGTTAAATATTATTTGTAGCCTAAATAAATAAATAAAATATTCCTACTTTACATGAAAATGATCATTAGCTGCTATTTGATTATTTTGACCGTTAACTTACAAAAATTAAAAAATTAAGGGATTCTTAACTGTACGGTTTGACCCCAATACTACTAAAGCTTACAAAATGCTTTTAATTATCATTTACTTTAATTGGCCATCGCACTAATTACTATCAGACGTTTTGTACATAATTTGCATTTGAAATTAATGATGTTATTATAACATGTCGTTATTTAACAGTTAATGAAGGGAGCATTAGTAAACAGTAACAGATATTTTTAATTGGTTCAACTGGTGTGCTGAAACCAGACGAGTGAAGAGTATTTAACTTAACTGTAGGAAGACAGTCATTGGTCAATGTAAATATTGTTAGATGTTACTGAATTTAAACGGCATTGACTACTAACATAAGGCTAGTTATAGAGTAGCTGATGTCGAGTAAAAAATATTAAATATTGAATGTGTATGTAGAAATATGTAGTTGGTATTTACGGTGATCGTTGGGCACATTAATAGATGCGTTTTAGACAAATGCTTTACTAATTCATTCAATTTCTACCCATGACGTAAACAAAAAAAGAAATGACCCATTTGTAACACGGAACAATAAATTAGACGGACTATTATGCGATCACGCTGCAAATATGCGTGCAGGAATTCCAAATGGTCTATTAAAATTTATATCCACAGTTCGACGGAGAGAGGCACCGCCGACCGGCCGAGATACCGCTCGGACAATTTAACTGATTAACGAACTCACAACCGCCGACTGTTATGTCAACGCTTTTGTGTATTTTTACAAGTGAACGGAGCGATTCGGACTCCGGATATATCCGAATTCCGATTACATCACAGACGAGACCATTTCACTTTCCGACGTACCCGGAAACGAATTCCTGAGCGTGATCATACTGCGCGGCCGCCTGACGGAAACGCCGCAAAGTGAATCTTATCTTCGGGAGCTACGGTCCTCTCTCCGTCTCCGGCGAGGAGCATCGCAGTCGAGCACTAAACGCCGAAGCGGATGTGAATGTCGGCCGGCGGCGTTCGAAATGTGACTCAATCTAGGAAGGTCGAGAGTGCAAAATGTGGCCGCCGACGGTGTACGGGCGGCCGGGAAAGTAGCGGCGACTTTCACGCGGCGCTGGGCCGGGGGCCGGCGAGGTTCTGCGGCGCGTCGGCCCATTGACGACACCGTGACCCACATACCGCGGGTCCATTCATGCCTCGGCCTCGCGGTACCACGCGCGCTCAGGACTCGGCCCTCCGACTCTAACGCTCCGTGGAATTTCCGTCACTTGCGTAACCTCGGGCCGGATGTCGCAATCGGGCCGCGCACCGGGAGACGAGGTCGCCGCGCCGCGCCGCGCCGGTGCGTTACACTTGATCAATTAAAACATCTACATAAACTTTGTACATGGGACGGTGTTTACACACGTCGACCAGTGCTTCCATCGGGACTCGGGAGTTAAAGGCGTGACTTAAAAAATGTAGGTTTTTCTAAGGTTAAAATATTAACGTTCCAACGCAACCGTGATTTAGAAGCCTTCGAATACGATCCGCCATTCACATTTAGTATGCCATAAATCTTTTTCGCCGATCAACTTTCATTCATATTTCTAGACCAGGAATTCGCGGAATCGTCGGCGTCACTTCGATATTCGATAAGGACAAAATAAACTATTACGCATTTCGGCAGCAAAAACAAAGACCTGCTTTTGTGACATTGTAAGTCTGCAGACACAACAAAGGCTGTTTTTTCCTGCGCGCCCGTGTTTTGCCGGTAAACAGTATCCACCAGACATTCGAAACAATGAACGTAATGAATATGTCTGCCGTTTTCCTCATTACGAGTAGTGAATAACAGTTAGGCGGCGTAGAGAGAGAATCATCGCGATTGGTGAGGCGATGCGAGGTATTCGCGCTAGGTATCGAGGAGAATGCAGGCGGTTCGAGTGCTTGTCGCTGGGCGAGCAGGTGGGGGGGGGGG
>JAOTAV010035014.1:0-19173 GCA_026546445.1 Cyclargus thomasi
CCGTAGTCTCGACGTTCAGAAAGTGTACTTAAAGTACTTATTTTGAATAAAAA
This sequence comes from Cyclargus thomasi, assembly GCA_026546445.1. Classification (NCBI taxonomy): domain Eukaryota; kingdom Metazoa; phylum Arthropoda; class Insecta; order Lepidoptera; family Lycaenidae; genus Cyclargus; species Cyclargus thomasi. The sequence continues at coordinate 54 of JAOTAV010035014.1, forward strand.
GATTTTGATTTTGATTTTTTTTTTTTGATCAAAAGAAACTCGCGGTCGGCACTTTTGGTGTCCACCCCAGAATGATCTGTTGAATACATTTTATGCCGGAAAACTGTATGGTTCCCGCGCGATAAACGAATTTTGGTGCAATGGAGTTGCGGGTGTCGTGTAGTTTTTAATATTTTTTATGTTACTGGCTAAAGCCACAGATAGTCTAGATACTAAGCTCTTTAACTTGTTAAAAGGGGCTCAGGCCCCCCTGAAAAATATGTCTGGATACGCCAATGCTATATAGCGACAGAGAAAGTGTTTCTAATGTTTGGTTTACACGTATTAAGTAGACAAGTAATAAAATAAAAATAAAAATAAAATAAAATTTAGTTGCATTCTACTTCAGCGAGATAGACAAAGTGAAGAAGATTTTGACTTTGAAGTGTTAATGCTTATCCCAACTCTCAAGACCGCAAGAAGCTGCAGGTCTAGCATAGCGTGAGTAGACACGAAAGTATAGACAAACTGAGCGACGATGGTTGGGATAAACTGACAGATTTTGTTTGTGCATATGTCACTTCAACGTCAATTTGTCTATCTGCCACAGTAAAGGTAATACTAACACTTAATAGGTATTCTTTGGTTTCATACTTTGAACTACAAAGGACAACATTCATTCTGTACAATTTTTGAACGTCCTTAGCCTAGTGGATAAGTCCTTTGGTTCGCACTCGAGAGGGTGCAGGTTCGAACCCCGGTGGAGGCGTGTACCAATGGGACATTTTCGGATCTCAAGTACATAGTAACTACGGATGCTCTTTGCTGTGGGAGAGCCAACTTCGGCACGAATGGACCGGCTCGACCGGAGTGATACCACAGCCTCACAGAAACGGCGTTGTGCTGTGTTTCGTTCAGTGAGTGAGTTTACCGGTGGCCCAATTTCCCTAATCCACCTATCCCTGTTCCCATTCCCTATTTCCTCATAAAAAGGCTGGCCCAATGTACCTTGATGACATTATATTATTTTATCTTCTCAAAATACGAGAGGTAGCCATGAGCCAACTAGGCGCAATTGATCTTTTGGTGACCACCCTGATCTCAACATGTGACCGTAGGCATCGGTAGGTGGCGCTGTACAAATCCCATATAAAATCTTAGTAAACGCGAAATGCGTTCACGGTCGAATGTAAAAAAACTCACACTCGGGACTCAGTTTCGAGTTCATAATAGTATGGATTGGTGATATCCTACTTCATTAACAGCGGTTTTTCTATACCTATTTGAGAAAAAAATAATCTTCGAATACCACTGCCCCACTGTTCATACTCCATTCGTCATAAGATGGCACAAAACTTCATATGAAATGTTAAAATTTGTTTGAGTATCCATGCCAAGTTTGAACAGCCACGTTAAACTCCAAGGACTACAGTACACTAAGTTTACTGTCAACTACAAACATACATAACAAAGCGACACGGCCAAGTATAGTTGGCGAGTGCATTATAAAACGGTAGAAGGGACGCACGTGCGGGTCGCGCTCACAGCTCGTACCAAATTAATTAAATATACAAAATATAGTGTTTACAAACAAGAGTGTGCATTATGTTGTGTTTCAGAGGAATTATTGTAAGCTCTTTATGTAATTGGTAAGTTTTTTTTTTTTTAATTTGTACCATAAAACTACGAGGACTAAAATAGAAAGTGGAAACTTTTTTTCGTGTTATGGAAATCGGAAGAAAGTTTCTTCAAATTTCAAACCATAAACAACATTAAAGGGTGTTAATTTAGTAAATTTAATAGTCTACCTGTAATATTCACAAATAATATTATTTAGTAGATAAAAGTATCTTCAAATAACAAGAAAATGTTAACGAGGTAATCTTGCCCACAATCTTATATAATTTCTGGGACAGAGGATTGTAATATTTTTCAGTCCATTATGATTATTAACGTATTTGCATGTACATCATATTCCTCATATTATCTCCATTCTTAAACTTTTTTATGTAGCTATTTGAATAATTATCCACTTTTGCTTGTTACTAATTACTGTTAAGCCCGTTCTTCACTCATGGCATTCGCCGGAAGCCGAAACTTTTGCCGGGAACACGGGACATAACTGAGCTAAACGGTAGTTACTCTCCCGGAGAGTAACTCCCGTTTAGCTCAGTTATGAACTGACGCTCATACGAGATGGGCGTCATCCAATATAAACTGTCGCTATAGTTTTCTGCTATTATAAAGAAATAATATTTACTAATTAGTAACTATTCTTTAATTATACTATTGCAAAGTTTTGCCTAGACAAAATCCGTTTTAGAGAACAAAATTATACAATGATGTATACGACGCGGTATCTAGTCAAACAATTTTGATTCACGTTGATATAATTTGAATTCTATAGTTTAATAATATGTAAAAAATTCTCTAATTCTGTGTTCCTAGATGAAATGCATGATACTGAGAAATAGACATGCAAGTCCCGTGTAGTCCCGGCGGGAACGAACGGATTTTTTTTGAGTCGCGTTTAAGAGTCTCTCTTAAAACTACCGAAAAAAGTTGCCGCTTACTACCTGCTTAGTACCTGCAATATCTGTTGACATCCTAGAAGACTAGGATGCTACCGACTCATTAAAACATAACCTATATAAATTTCAGGCCTGAAATAGGATGCAAAAAGTTTTCTGTGGGGGTCTGGTATCACTCTGGTCGATCCGCCCCATTTGTGGGGAAGCATGGCTCTCCCATGCAAAGTTTATTTCAATTAAATGATTATATTAATGGTTTATGTGTTGCTATATAGTTAAGAGAGAGCTTCAAAGACCTTTTTAGTGATGCTCTCTACGAACTTTAGTATCATTGGTATGTATATAATATTATTTTCTATATTCGAAATTTCTTTATAATTATTATGCATCCGCTCCTACTACACACCTTGTTACCTAATACCTCGTAGTGTCGTACCAGAGAATGGAAGGAATACGTATTTTCTCATAGTTAGTATAGTACAGTGATGATCTTGAAATTCTTTATGATCATTCCAAAGAAAATATGCGGACATTATAGTTTTTGTCATAATAATTAAAATTATTGAAAATCGTTAGTAGAAATCTATGTTTGATAACAATGTAAATGTAGTATATTACGAGAAGTTGGATTCCATTATTTATTTTGCAATTCAATTGTGTGATTTTGCAATAAGATTCTTATGAAATTGTTTCTCAGCCACCGCAAGAATGCTTGCTAATCACGACTTCACGATGTCTGCAAAAGTTGAAAAGGTCATAATGCCATAGCTCAAGTGCATATAGATTTAAGATACACCTAGCATATGGCGTTTGTTGAGATACACTAAACTATTAGGTATGTTTTCTTATAATTTCAAAAGTGTGTATTATGTATTGTCCTAAATTCCTTAATATACAATTGTAGAGCTGACCGCACCTACAGCAGCGTTTTAAATATTTTTATGTTCTGACCATGTACCTACCTTCATATATCGGTAACAATTGTTACGTTGATAATAAAGTTAGGTAAAGTTTAAGCTCGCACTTGGAATGAGCACCATTTAAATTTTAATGGAGGCTGTATATTCTCGCCGAGAGCTCTTGTGCGAGAGTCTCATGGTGAAATTCTCGCAAGCGGCTGACAGGCTCTCGGAGCTCTCGGTGGCTCTCGGCGAGAGTGTACAGCATCCATTACACTCTCGCACTCGAACGGTTGTATACAGCCTCCATTAAATCTTTAAGAGGACGAAATCCTATACAATTAAAGTAAGCGTAACTACAGACTAAAAGTAATACATGTTTGGTTCACCATGTTTTCACAAATATTTACTTAACCGACTTGAAACATTTCTTATCTATTAAACAAAGTTTACTCAGTGATAACGTGTGCCCAGCTTCCACATAAACCTGGACCTGTCATAATTTAAAATGTCATGAAAAAAAAGTGAAAGTAGGCAGATCGCCTACTGGCGAATCTGACAAACAGTATCTTCCAATTGCCATAAACGAGGTCTACGGCTTTAAAGGCCCATAGAAATTTCTTCTCGAAAATTTTATTAAGGGAACAATCACTAAGGGAATCTGACCAAATAACGCAGGCTACGATACTGCGAAGCCTTCGTTATTTGGTCAGATTGTGTTATGATCTTTATGACCCTATCTTAACCACCAAAAAGGAAGGGTGTTTAAGGTTTGGCTTGTGTGTGTGTTGCTAGGTATTTGTTTACCACTTAAATTCTAATGGAATCCTCCATGTTATTTATGTCTGGTTTCTACCAATTCAAATATTGACAAAAGATAATAATAAAATAAACATTATTGACTAACTCCTTAACTTCATTTTAAAATGTTCTTTATCTACATGTATATATGATTCAATGATTTTAAGTTTGTTTGTTCTTTTACTGGTTATTGGCAAAAACCGGTAAAAAAACATTAAACACTTTTAATTTTAAAAAATATCCACAGCCTAACATATAACCTCGGTTTTCGAAGTCGGTTAAAAAGAAAATGATTGTAAACTTTTGTCATTATTTACGTAAGTACACTTTACATAAAACGCCGACCATACGTCCTCGTCTTGTAAAAAAATTTCGCGAATTGAGTTTACTAAAAATCCCCAACCTAATATAAGAATTTTAAGCTTAACTAATGCTACGTAATCCTGTATATTTAATATATTTCTTCTGTGCGTGTGTTTGTCACTGAACGCCTAAAGGACTGGACCCAGCGTAATGAAAATTTTCGCGTGTTTTAAGGTGACTTGAGAACGGTTTAGATTCATAACTTAGCACGGCGGCACAACGTCTGTCGGGTTCGCTAGTAAACTTATAAAACACTTGATATTTTTGCATAATAAATACCTTACAGTTGCTTTCTTAACTATAGGTACCTATTCATTTGTATTTGGAACAAAGAGAATTTGGTTACAGAAATGCATTATATTATGTCAGTGATAAAGTGCTAAAGTGGTTTGGAATAAAAAACCAGCAAAGTACGAGTTGGTTGTCGGCAGGGTTCGGTATCTGTAAAAAGCAACAAATTGGGATAAACGTACTTCTGAAAGTTATACAGCTATAAGAGAACACGTCGTGTACAAGCAATAGCATCGCGCTACTGCTGTAGACGACTAGCAGTGACATCTATTATTATAAAAAGAAGAAAGTGGCTAAAAATCCGTTTGTTGTATCACAGTAACACTCCTTAGATATTTATTTCGGTATAGCGGTAACACGAATACATAAACAATGAAAATTTAAACACTCTATAAACACTCTAGCGATTAACATTTTTCAGATACAGCCTGGAAAGACGAATAGACATACTAAGAATTCTATGTGAATTCTTAGTAAAAGGGTCCGTTTTTACCCGATGTTTTCAAGTACCTTATCGGTATAAGGTACTCGAAAACGTCGAGAGAGGCATACTTTTGTTCCCTTAATGATTTTCGAGAAGAAATTTCTATTGGCCTTTAAAGCCGTAGACCTCGTTTATCGCAATAGGAAGATACTGTTGAACGAGAACCGTAAAAGGTAAACCAACTAACAACCAATTGAAATCCGTGCAAAAAGTAGCCCTCTATACTTTGTACAGATTAAATCCATATTAATATTATGAATCCGAAAGTGACTGTCTGTCTGTCCGTATCCCCGCAACTCCGTTGCACCAAAATTTGTTTATCGCGGGGGATCAAAAATTTTACATGGACAAAATGTGTCAGTTGTCCATTCCCGAAAAAGTATGTCCACAGTCTACGCTGAATTTCAGGAAAATCAGTTGAGTAGTTGGGTTCGATTTGGTTAGTTTTACGAGTATATATATTATTAATACGCGAACGGAAAACTTTGTATTCCTTTTTACGAAAGACGCGTGGATGTAAAAGCGAGAAATTTCTCCGTGGATATAAGTAATTTTTTTAATATATGCTTTAATATTGCATATTTTTTAAATAAATAAAAAGCTACGCACACTACAATATTATGACATGACACGATAATCATACACGAAATACGCTTTTGTTTATGGTTGAAGTCTGTGATTTTTTTAAATAAAATGTAATGGCCTAATGGTACGAGACCTTTATGCCAAATTGAAGTCTGTGATTGAAGTTAGAATAGTTTATCGTTTTTATACTTATATACACTAAAACTTAATATTTAAATTTTTTTTCGTATTTCGACCACAACACGTAGCATCTTGTAGATAGAATTTTACGACATAGTATTTTATACATATACATATAATATTGTGTACTTTATGTCTGGCGATCATCGGCGATATCATGGCGATCGAGAAACTATTCCTTTCTTTAGCAAGATAGTCAAAGTGGCGGATGTACAAAGGAAATCTATCAGATTATCCTAATTATCTGTAATTTTCCTATTCTTCGGTCGCCATGCTAAGCCCGCTGGGGTGAAAATTTACCCTAGGTCTAGAAGGGCTATATCCAGGGGCGGTAGACCACTCGTGCTAGAAGCCCCCATAGGGCATGTCGGCCTTGGATAATGGGGAAGCTGCAGGAGCCTAGTGCGTGCTATTATAAAATACGGCCCTGCTTCTATTTACTAATAATAATTATTAATTAGGTTTAAGGGACTACACAATATTATTTTAATGGTCGGGAACATTGACATTTGATAATAAATTATTTCTTGATTTGTTTACAACATGTTGTTGTACCCATTGATTTATTAGATTTATCTTTCTCCAGACAATTTTGTTTCCGTGCTGACTTGTAGATATCAATAACAAGCTTTAGCCCGCAGCCTCGCTCGCGTTAAGAAGTATTTTGATACAATCTTTCAATCCCTAAAACCAACCCTCGGGAGTTGACTTTCACAAAATCCCGTCTTAGTGAGCGCCTACGTCCTAAAAAGAACCCGCATGCAAAATTTGAAACCTGTAGTTTCTGAGCTTTCGTGATGAGTTTCGCTTATATATAATTCTAGCTTTTTCCCGCGACTTCCCTCGCATTAAGAAGTATTTTCATACAAACTTTCAACCCCTATTTCACCCTCTGGGGGTAAAATTTTATAAAACGCTTAAACACATATTCATTTATTTTGAATCAGTAGCTCAAAAACAAAATTTTAGGTCTCTAACTTGAAAATGACGAACTTACGTAGAAAAATTTATAGAAACTTTAACCCCCCCTTTCCCCCTCTTAGGGGTAGAATTTCAAAAAAATGCTTAAACACTTATTTTTTTATTTTGAATTAGTAGCTGATAAAAAAAAATTCATGTCTTAAACTAGATATAAGAACAAATGACGAACTTTCATACAAACTTTCAACCCCTATTTCACTCCCTTAGGGGTAGAATTTTTAAAATTCCTTTCTTAACGGTAGGAGGAGGGACTCTTGTGCCAACCAAAGTCATTAATCCAAGAGATTTCTTCGGATCGAAGGCTTTCAAAAATAAAAAAAGTCGGAAAATTTTACCTTACTCGATTAGTCACTTTAAAAAATGTTATTAAAAAGTGTCAAGCTTGTTGCTTGGTTGCTAAATTGGTTAGCGGGCTAACCTAATCATGCATACACAATCTATACATTTGTCAATACCCTAGTACTGTTAGGTATCAGAGTTCAAATTAATAAATAACTAGGGATGAGCTAATGTTCGAATAGTTCGAATTATTCGAGACAAATCAAATAATTCGTTTCGATTTTCGAATCGAATATTCGAACTATTCGAATTATTATTTTTTATTCGATCTGGACACGAGACAGGCTGTTATTAGGGGTATGCGAAGTAAGTTCGAATCGAATCGAATAATAATAACAATCAGACGATTTCGTTTTTTATGAAATACAGACATAATTATACCTTTTCCGAAAAAAAACCCTATTCAACATTTCAGACAGGAACAAGATCGGTTCACAGCTTTCCGAGATTATCGCAAACATACGGGACGTAGAAAATTGGAGTCCTGGAAAAGCAAAATTTGGTAGTTAATACATTTTGCCTTTCCAGCGTCGATAGGTGTAAGTGATTGATAATAGTTTAGAACGCACGAAATATTATAGCAATAAATCAGTCAACCGTTACATACTTAATATCTAGGTAATACTAGACAACTAGGTAGTAGGTAAGTAGAATAAATAGATTTGTCTTAAAAATTGTTTTTTTAAACTCCATCAAATGCGGTTTCTCAACTTTGACTATGAGAGACCGACATAGTGATTTTTTTAATGATATTTTAGGGGGCAAGTGAGTAGACGAGTTCCCTGATAGAAAGCAACTGCCGTCTCCCATTGGCATCTGAAGAGTCGCAAGTGCGTTGCCGGCCTTTAATAGAGAATAGAAATAGGGATAGGGGGGACTAGGGAAGTTGGGCCACCGGGAAACTCACGCCAGTTTTCATTGAGGCAGTGATATCACTCCGGTCGAGCCGGCTCATGCCCAAGCATGGCTCTCCCACGGCTAAAATTTAATTTTTATTATTTTGATTATAAACCCTAGAGGTAGTCGGTAGAGAATATATAGACTCTAGTTTCTTCTTGGTTAAATATTTACCATTTATTGTAAATTTACATACAGCTTTATTTCATCATATTGATCATCATATTGATATTTCATCATGGTTTTTATCGTTGCCCAAGCCAGACAAAGGACCATCACTTTTGACAAGCAATTGTCATCGTATATTATGTTCTGTTTACGGAAGGAGAGCTAGCAAAGACTCTTTACCCTGGCCCAAGGATGCTTAATTCTTGGAGCATTCGGTTTGGCCCGACTGCTCCAAAGATTGAGCATCCTCCAGGATTCAAACGTCAACGACGGGCCTTTTCCTATTACTCTTCTTAGGAGTCTCAGGGGCCAGTGTTCTGTCAGGACAAGCACATTTTTCTTCCAACCATAGTTGCGCGGATTACTGGGAATCGAGGCGAACCTGGGGTTGCCTTGCTCTAGCTTCTTAAAAGTTTTCTTCCTGAATTTAGGAGTTTGAAGAGCCAATATGGGCAATATAAGACTAAAGTACTTTCAAGCAATGAATATAGCAGTTAGGATTAAGAACATATATGTTTTTTGTTTCAGATCCTCCTTTCCCATGACTCGAGAAAGTACAGAAGAATCAATGCTCCGCTCTCTATTACTGAGCTATCCTACGTAAATTATTTTTATCTTAAATAATAGAAAATAAATAAAAATGCTTTTCCTAAAATCATTCTTCAAGAGGATCACAGACGATCTGAAACAGAAGAAGCTGATACCTCTGAAGATATTGTTTTTCGTCCATGTCTCCAGTAAGTAACATTATATTTTTGTTTTTATGCTTCTGTTTTTTCTGAGCGTTATATTTGGTATCTTGTTAACGCTTGTTATATACTGTTTTTAACTGACTTTCAATATATATGTCGTATATATATATGTTCTTTTTTTTTGCGTAGTTGCTTTGGTTGCTTCTAAGCGAGAGAATACCTACCTAATGTATCACAAAAAGAGATCTTCACTAGGTATAGCGTATAGGGAAAAAATGGTCTGGATTGACAAAAGTTTGGCAAAAACAGTTGGAATTTATAAGTGATGCTCATCCATCGATGAGCACGACAAACCGATGCTCAAAAAGACACCACCAGTCCTCATCAGGACTAGTCCTTGTGTCCTGTCACACCATATCGCACTTTGGTCACCACAAATAATAATAAACTTATTTTGGCGCAACGGAGTTCCAGGCATCATCTAGAGTCTAGACAGTCTATAAATCAGTTTGTTTGATGGTGCATTGTTACCACTTACCACTTTGACCTGCTTTCCTCAGCAAAAGGCATGATATGATGCTGTTCGAACAAAGAGATTTTCAAAAGATCCTATGACCGTTGTCTATTATAGATAATTAAATAAAGACAATACCTATTCTCATGGCATATTTGAAATAATCACCAGCGATTAAATCTTCTCTTGCAAATAAATCTGACATGAATTACGAAAGCTATTATTATTATTTAACAGTCATTATGACTGAAGTTATGAAAGAAATAATAATTTTTACGATAATATTAAATAATAATGTTAAATTAATGTCGTCTTAACAATGATGGCTTAGTATTATTTGTGAAGTAATATAAAATTAAAATATTTTATGTAAATAATTAGTTAACCCAATAAATATATATTGTTTACTAGATATTACTTATTACTATAGCTTTGAATCTGGACTTAAATTTATTTTACTGCTAAAAACACTTTGAAATGCGGGGTCACTATTACAGAATCTTATGTCTTGAGGGTTTGAGAGTGATCAAAACTTCACACTTTTAAGTATTAATATCAAACTAGTAAATAAAGATCAGTATTCACAAAATGCTGAGAGCATATCACTATAAACTTGTCGTAGTCAAAATGCATTCATCAGTTTCGATAGCGAAGTGAAATGTCGAACAACAAAATAAGTGGTTTCACAAAGAAATGGCTACTACAGCGCCCCCTAGTAAATTATTGACATAAAACATATCTATATATATGCAATATATGTAATAATGTATATATGCAATAGTCAAAACCAAACCCATCACTGGAAACCGCATGAAAATCGGACAAGTGATTTTGAAGATAAGTGGAAACATTAGTGAGCTCTAGAACAAACACACACACACACAACCTCTCACCCCAAACGCATATACTCTCTCTCTCTCCGTTCCATCGTAGGTAAAAATGTATGGAATTCGTCTTAGCGCACCGCTAATTAATGTGATATGCGATGCGGTATATCAAATCCACTTTCGACACCTTACTTCGCCATCAATACAGACGCTTCTTTGCCAGCCTTTGGGTATTAAAACTGCCCTTACATGTTGCAGCGGTAGTAGTGCTGTACCCGTACCTGACGATCCACATGCGCGAGCTGGGCATCGACGTGGAGGAGACGGCCATCATGTCCGCCGTCACGCCTGTCATTTCCGTCGTCATGCCGCCGCTCGCCGGCATGCTTGCCGACAAGATAGGCAATTTCAGGGTGAGTGGTCAATATTTCGTTAGAATTTAAATAAGCAACTAGAGGTACCTTAAGTTGCACTCAAGTTGTATTCGTGTACCTCAAGTTGTAAACGAATGGGGAGCATCAAGGCGAGTCATATCAAGAATAGGCAACAGCATGGTGGCTGGTGGTTAATTAATATATTATGATAGTTTCACGCGCCCAATCATATTAATATTATTATTTGTCTGATCAATGCCCCAGATAGATGAGAAGATTTGTGCGATCTGGTAGCTAAGACTTGCCGAATTATTTTTTAGCTTCAATACATTACCTACCTTTTTCATATATTTCTTTTGTCTGGTACCCGTAACATAAGTCCTTCAGGTACTTATCACTGGGCGAGAAGAGTGTGGCGTGAAGTGTCCAAGGATATTATTATTATTATGTAATCCGCCATTTTGGATTTACAGGCATATATATTTTTTATTGTATTGCCATCAACTTTAATAAAGAGTGAGTACCAAATATCAGATCGTTATCAGGAAGGGGGTAAAATTTCAATTACTAAAATTTGACCCAAACAAACAAACAAACAACAATACAATAGGGAATATGATTTTTTATTCTTTGTTTAAATAAATCTATCGTTTTAAAAAAACGATATAGTCCAATTAATTTTTTGATAACATTGAAAACAACAAAGTTATAGGCCTTTAAAGTAGTCAGTTAGAAAGAGAGATCTGATATTGATTGTGACGTTAAGTTCATAAGCTGTATACAAAGTTCATATCATATAAATAAAGTTTTGTGAGAAAGAGATGGGTAGAAAACTTAAATCGCTAATATCTTACTTATTTCTCTACAGAAATCTGAGATTATTTGTCATTTTGTATACCTTTTAGCCCACTATCATTATAATTTGCATTCAATAAATTTTGTTTTACACGCATCTTCTCTGTTTCCCAAATACTCATATTTTGTGACAAGAGATGAGATGAGATGCATATTTATTTTTTCTGTAATTAATAATATTTTCGCATAAAGCGGTTTGCTTTAAATGCATTTATTTTGATATTATAAGGAAAAGATTACAAACATTCGTGTGCCGCGCAAGTAAGTCGTCGCCCGTGAGGCCCGCGCGTTGCCGACCGCTGGTTGGCCTATATAGCCTTCTTTGATAAATCTTTGATAATTAAAAATAAGTAGTAGTAGAGTAGTTTCTGGGATTAGTACGTTCAGACAAACAAACAAACTCTTCAGCTTTATATTGATAATCTTTAGAATTATTGAAATTATACTTGCAATTAATTATTATTAATCAAAGGTGCAATTGATTTAAGTGGGTAAGTCTTAGCTTAGAAATACAACGTAGTATGTCGGGTTAGCTAGTTTGAGCTACAAACCCTCTCAAATTAATCAATTTGCTTGCTAGCAACCTCCAGAGTCATTGTTAATGGCCGTATTGTTGTTTCTGTTGCTTTATAAGGCCGATAACGTACCGAACGGAAACGACTCACAAAAGCCGATTGGAATCAATGAGGTATGCTTAATCCTTTAGCTAACGATTTGTTGCCATGTTCCATACATGTATGACGACCTTTGTGTCTAAGTGGTTGTGGGCGCGTTGGTAGCGCAAGCCGGGGGTCGGGGTTTGAATCCCGCCGACGGAACAAAAAGTTTTTAATGCATCATAGATACCGCTGTCGATCCTGGCGACACAGGAGATGCAGTGGTGGGAATGTACGGTAGGCCAAAGCCTGTTATAAAAAATATTTCGCGAGAAGCGCTTTTGCTACTAAAACTATATATACTATGGCCACATCTAATACATAATGTATTAACATTGGTTTTGTTGCTTAAGAGTAAATAGCAGACAGACATACATTGTAATTTTTATGTAATTTAATAGGTAATATGCATGATGTTTAATTCTTTGTTTAAATAAATCTATCGTCATTGAAAAACGATGTAGTCAAATTATATAATATGAATAATATTGATATAATTGAAAACAACTGGGTTAGAAGCCTTTAAAGTAGGCAGTTAGAAAGAGGGATCCGATATTGATAGTGACGTCAAAGTCTATAAACTGCATACAAAGTTCATACGAAATTACGTTTTAAGAGAAAGAGATGCGTAGAAAATTTAAATCGCTAATATCTTCCTGATTTCTCAGAAATCTGAGATTTTTTGTCATTCCGTAAAACTTTTAGTCCACTATCATAATAATTTGCATTGAAAAAATTTTGTTTTACACGCATATTTATATTTGTTCATAACGCCCGATATACATGTTTAAATAGTGATTCAAAACTCCCCAGGACCCATAGAAGGGGTTAGGGCTGTCAACTGTTAAATCACATTAACATTTTCGACCTGAGTCATTGCGTGTGCGCATAATTTGCAACAGTTCAACAGGAAGCCTCACTAATACAAATGTAGTCGGACGTCTGCACAAAAGGAAGCGCTTTTGTATATTTTAATAACATCTAATCGTACTGACTGCTCATTTCATAACACAGTAATAGTTAGGTAGTTTGAATACTGTGAAATCAGTTTTCAGAGGCTAGTGGTTTTGCGAATAGTTATTACTTATTGGGAGCGTCCATTAATCACGTGATGTTTTTTGGTCATTTTTTCAAAGGGTGATACATGGTGATATTAAGGACTATTCCCCCTCCCTCTTTCTGTATTGCGTGTATTTTTTAACTGACTTCCAAAGACGAGGAGTTAATATGTTCGATTGTAGATATATATTTTTTTGTATGTTGAAAATACCAGTCAAAAAATAGATATAGACAACAATAAATATAGACAACAATAGATATAAAAAAACGAATAGTCCGACAAATCATAACATGAAAGCTGATACCGATTTCAACATAATGAAGATTATACGGAAATAGGCTGATGTCTCACCGAATTCTGAAATAGGCATTATAAAAGAACAAATATTATTTAATACTTTTTAGTATCTTTTTTATTATTTTTGTTTTTTGATTGGGAAGTCGGTTTTAATTTTTTGTACTCGGCCATTTGTGAATTCTGGACCGACTTTGTTGTATCAAGTATCGTATTTTCGGTTAAATATAACTACAACGTTTCCGCCTTTTTAACCCCACGTGATTAATGGACGTTCCCTTATCTATGAATCCAGAATTAAAAAAAAATATTCTATAATCTTTTCAAATTTTATTTGAAATCATTAAGATCATATATCAGTAATTTTTTTTAATTAAGTACGTAATACTGATACACCTATCCGAAACCTTTAAGATATTAGGGTTTCCTAATTCGTACAGTTATATTATTTCTATAGAAATGCACCTATTGTCCATTCTGTGTACCAAATTTTGTTTGATAGAGAATGCAACGTCCACTTTTGTAAATATTGCAAATATTTACAAAGGAGTGTTTAGTTAGAAAAAACGAGAAATAACGATAACGGGACACAGGCAAATCGTCTCTACATTTTATTTTTGACTGTTGAAATTATCATGTAGTCTTGGTGCTATACTAAATAACTCTACTAATATCCGCGAAGAAAATTTTTTCGAGACGTATACCTTTGTGTTGTTTATTTGGAAAGTGAAGTATACAATAAAGTATGTGTTTGTACATCGGTCACAACTCACAAGTAGCTTAACTAATTACTATTGTTTGTACAGGACATCGAACTGTGTGTGTAATTATCGTATCTGTTACAAATATGTAGTTATTGAAATATCACCGAAATTAAGTTCGCATCACCAAACCAGAGAGCCATGCTTTGGCACGAATGGGCCGGCTCGACTGAAGTGATACCACGGCATCACAGAAAAATGGCGTGAAACGGCGTTGTGCTGTATTTCGTTCAGTGAGCGATTTTACCGATGGCCCAACTTCCCTAATCCTCCTATCCTTATTCCCATTCTCTCGCAAAGGCCGGCAACGCACTTGCGACTCTTCAGGTGTCACGAGTGTCCATGTGCTTTCCATCAGGTAACCCGTCTGCTCCCTGGCCTCCTAAATATCATAAAAAAACTGTAATAGCTCCTCTTAATAACTAGCGAATACGGACGATTGTGCAGTAGCAACATTCGGCTCTTCTCGTCGACATTCGTCTATATTCAGCTTTGATTAGTGAGTTGACAAAGTATTACGGATGATTATGTGGATTCTTGCGTGATGGTCGTGCCCTATAACGATATAAAATAACTTTAAAAAAACCAAAGCTGCCACGAATCAATAATATCTAAAATCAGTTTGAAATGAAATGACATGAAATTTTATTTCCAAACAAAAGTTGTTAGTTTATAGTCTAAGAGTGAGCTCGAAGTTTATTTTAACCATAAATCATAACTGTAACTTATATGCGCCAGTGGTGCAGCTCACTCTAAGAGTACATCATTATAATGATCAACATTGTTCCAGTTAC
Source organism: Cyclargus thomasi (assembly GCA_026546445.1). Taxonomy (NCBI): domain Eukaryota; kingdom Metazoa; phylum Arthropoda; class Insecta; order Lepidoptera; family Lycaenidae; genus Cyclargus; species Cyclargus thomasi. Next base: position 15,379 of record JAOTAV010035014.1, read on the forward strand.
TGCTAGCACTGTCCTCGGCGTTGGGCGGCGCTTCCGCTCTTCTGCTGCTGGCAGTTCCTGTGGGTCGGATAACTTTGACCTTTCCATCAGAGGTAGATCTACTGGTGTCCTGTGACGCATCAGCGTTACGACTGGAGCACGTCAGAGAGTACCCCTGCGTGCCGAAACATCCTTACGCTTACGACATCAATCTTACGTAAGTATTCTATAATTGTTCTCTCTTTTTTTAGGATTCCGTGTCCAAAGAGTAAAAACGGGACCCTATTACTAAAACTACGATTTCTGTCAGTCTGTTTGTCTCAAGGCTGTACTTACCTCAAGAACGGTAGTAGCTAGAGGGCTGAAATTTTCGCAGGTTATGTATATCTATTGCCGCTATAACAACAAATACAAAAAACAAAATAAAATAAATATTAAAGAGTGTTTATGAACTAGTAAGTGGTGGCTCTTTTATAAGACATGTGATTTTCTGCTAATTGTTTGTGTTTTGCTAATAGTCGCTATGACGTTGTCTACATCGCGCTATTGTTTGATAGAACGTGAACTGTTAAAGAGCTATAACTTAAAGAAACACATTTTTTCAATTTTTTGCTCTTTACTGGCACGGAACCTATCGTGCGCGAGTCCAACTCGTATTTGGCCGTTTTTTAAATGTCTTTTCATTATACTTATTTATGACTAAATCCTTTTATAATATTTTAAATACAGTTTAATAGAGACTGTTGGATTGGAATAATGTAAATTAAGTAAAATTAGTTGAATCCAACTTCTTTCGTAGCTCTAGTAACAAAAAACAAACCAAAAACACATGTCCATTGTTGTATTGAATGTCACTCGTATCATTACAGTTTTTCAACCGTTTGCTAGCGTCATAATAATATAATTATCGCAGGTAATAATAGTGTAGCCATCATAGGAAGCCAAGCATAACTTCACGGGTATAAGATTTCAGAATTGCATTAACTTGCCTGGATATTGTAACAACGAGTATTAATTGTTGTCATTTGTGATTTGTTATAGCTAACTTTAAGTTTTTCAAATTCCGACTGTTCATAAACTGATGTTAGAGAGTTTGGAAGTAAGGTATAGATTTAGAGCAATATCATAAACAGTGTAAATATACATTTTAATTAACATTTACATCGGGTCAAGTTTATTGACCATTTCGTAGTACTTTATAAACTTACAAGGCAATATTTAACAAAGGCTTACATTGTCCACCTTTTAAAATAACGTACGTTTAAATATTATTGATATTACCTTAGGCTGACACATGTGATACTCATTTTAAATGACAAAAATTTCCTCAATGATATGGCAAATATTTGAGTCCGCATCTTTACAAATTCCTTTATTTTCTCAGTGTGCTATCGTGCGGTTTTGTTTGCGACCTGCCACTCGGGCTGTCGCAAGAGGACACGGTGCACAAGAACTCGTACGACGTCCACTTAGAATCGCTGAACAGCCAGCGTATCGTCTTTCGGAATACCGTCTCCGCCCCGCTGACTCTGAAAGAGAGACCGTTGAAGGAGCACAGCAAATCCGAAGTTATAGAGAGCGACCCCTTCTTCAATTCCACCGCTTCGAGGGTGTCGGATGGGCAAGTCTTCTTCCCTACTCCCCACTTGTTCGACATTTTTTGTACTCACGAAGAAAACAACGCGACTTGCACTTTCGGAAAAGTCCTCAACGATTTCGGCGAGAATGCTAAACAGATGCAGTACAAGGTCCGAGTGTCCCACGATGCTCAGAAGGACAACGACGTCCGCAGCTACTGGGTCAATGCCGTCTCCTTCGGAAACTATTCCGAGCACCATCAGGACTTCGACGGGATAGATAACACAGTTTGCTACGATAGCTTTCCTCAGGTAAATATCATTGCAAATAAAATATATATGTACAAATAAAACAGTAAAATCTGAGTGTCTGTACATTTAATATTTTCACAAAATAATCAATGCAGGGGTGTTAAGGAACAGTAATAGAATATATATCGACAAAAAAAAAAGTTGTCTGTTTATCTGTTTCTACACGCTAATCTCAGGAACTACTGAACGGATTTGAATAAATCTTTTTTTGTTTATACGATACTTTTTATCCAGGGAAAATGTACGACTCCCGCGTGATATACAAATTTTTGCCCTACGAAGTTGAGGAAACCAACTAGTTCAAAATAAGAAATTATTTTTCACCGGTCGCCTTGTTTTTAAGTACATTCTTATGAGACACTTAATATTTCCAATGTGTAACTAGTAAATGTATGACAGCCCTAGCGGAAAGGTCCATCTAACCTTCTTCTGACCGCAGCATCTAACCTCGTTTTATAAGTTAACCTTATCCGGGCAACTTCTTTGCCAATAATGCAGGCAAGTAATAATTCTCATCTTTGTTATCACGCGGACAGAGTTGCGGGGAACAGCATAATAATAATTATTATAAACCATCTCTGTCTCTTAAACTTAAAAAAAGTTGGGATTAAAAAAAACTTCGGTATAACGCAGCTGCGGAAGCAATATCAACTAGCCACTATATAATAAGTTGTCTGCTTCATATTGCCAGTAAAAAACAAACTTAAAATTGCAGGATAATGAAAAAGAGAAAGTTTGGGTGCGAATAGGCCCCAGACGTCTAACGGAATGTACCGCGGCGTGCGCTGCGGTCGTACCGAGGAAGGCTCTATGTGACAACCAGCAGCAGAGAATTGAAATAGACCCAGTATTCACGTTTTGGACTTACTTAGCTGTGAGTATGTTACATCTAGGTTAATAAATAAACAAATTTATACTTTACAACAAATATTATAAATGTTGAAACGTCTGTCTGTCACCTCATAACTCTACAAATTGAACGATTTTGAGGAAAATTGAGGACGTAGGATGTTTTTGTTGGAAAAAATGTACCATCACCGATCGGCGGCGTTTCCCTGATGTAGTCACAGGGGATCCGCGGTCTCGCCGCCGCCCTAAAAAGGTCACTTCGTAATCCAAATAGCAATTAATTTTGTCATTTTTCTTGTAAATAACTAAACCTTTTGCAAAACAGTGATTTCACAATCAATTTAAATTGATTTTGAAGTGACTTTTTATTAAAACTATTCTAATTTAGTTTTTTTTTAACATAATCTACTAAAACGAATTGTAGAGCAATACGTTTGCAATATTGCTATAAATATATAATAAAATGGTAAATTGCATATTTTCTTCTTCTTTTCAAGTCTTCACAAACTCATTCAAACTACGAGGTCTTCCAGGGTTCCGCCAGAAAAATATCGTCAGTTAGTGTTTTGCGATCAACATCGGGAAACCCTGATCTAGTCCCTTGCTAAAAATGTTGTTTTTTTTTGTTTACGGTAACTTTAACTTTAGGGACGCATGCAAGTAGTCAAAAAAATAAGTGATAAGAACTCAGAGCATTAAATATGAAAATGCAATGGAAGGTTAAATCCTTGATCGTTCATGGTTTTAGGTAATAGATGAAAGAATAATGCATGTATGATTAAAACTTGACATTGACCCAAAAGAGATTTTTTAGTGTGGGTGAAGTTTGCTTACGCAACATAATTTCTGTGCACATTTAGTTTTACCAGAAAGGACGAATAACAAATTAAGCAAGTACATGAATTTGCTGCACCTCGTTATGACGTTAAAATGTTTAAATTACAAAACGTGACGTATTGCCAGTAATTACCTGAAAATTTAAATTAAATGTTTTTGAATTAAGGCTACCAGAAGAAACCGGCCCAAACCACACAGGTTTTATATATTAGTTGAATACGTTAATGACCCTTTTCAAACC
>JAOTAV010035025.1:0-19170 GCA_026546445.1 Cyclargus thomasi
TTAAATATGTGTATAGTATAAAAGTATTAAATATATTTCCGTTGTCTGGTACCTGTAACACAAGTCCTTCGGGTACTGAGCACAGGGCCAGATTGACGTGATGTGAAGCGTCCATAGAAAAAAAATCTTATTGTTTTCTGCTCTTCTATCCTCCTATAAAGGTCTCCTGCGGGGTCAAATGACCCATTAAGTTTTTGGACAGGTCAGTAGTTCTTATATATAGTCAGCCAGATGTAGGTTTATCTGGAGTTCATCTGTTATGTAAGTTGGCACGAGACGCCGCGGCCTTGGGCTGTTCCACTTTCATCTACATACAACCATCGCCACTACAGACACTATATTCTGGGTTCTGCTGTGCATCACGATTAATATTATAAATCAGATGACGTCCATTCGCTTATCGCGCGGGTACAAAAAGTATCGGACTATATCCTTTCCCCGACAAAGTATTTTCAAAGTGACTGCATACCAAATTTCGGCAAAATCGGTTAAGCGGTTTTGGGGTAAAGAGGTAACAGACAGACGGACAAATTTTCGCATTTATAATAATAGTATGGAAGTATGGACTAGCATCCATCCGCGGCTTTGCTCGCCATAAGGAAGCGCTTGATCGTGACAAAAAGTATGTCACCTAACACTCTATCCGTATATGTACCTTATTTCATAAAAATCTGTATAGGGCACAAACATCTATACAAACTTTTACATAAATAATATGAATAATACGATAATAAGACGTTATACATAATTTATAACTATTTTCTTAACACTCTAAGGCCTAATCACACGAACTTCTTAATAACTTTTCGATTGGTTTTGTTACGTGTAATATTAACTAGTTTATTATTTACTTTTGTTACGTGATTGTTTATTAATTTTCTCGTCGAAGCTTCTAGAACTTTTTTTACGCAATAGGCCAGCGTCTGTAAATGTCAATAATGCAGGTCATGTGTGTCCACGTATGGGCTAACCTTCGGTCGAAATACCGCAGCGGTTTTATGACGATTAAGTCTAAATTAAGTGTCATGGTGTCATTATGATACTTTTGAGAAATCTATAATGGGGGAAATTGAAAAAGAGCCAGTTGACGGACCTATGTCATTTGATTGAAATGTGTCAATTCCATGTGAGTCATGCTCTGTCGGCTGGGTTTGACATACGCGACCGAATTATATCCACGATCTGTATCCTATCAACTTCTCTGACTGTACAATCTTATGCAGCAGCATAAAATCACCGATCTTCAATGATCGTTGTTCTGCACAGTCAAAAGCGAATATAGATTCGCCTTTGATCGGTGAGTTGACAAAGTATTCCGGACGATTATATGGACGACTAGCTGACCCGGCGAACTTTGTTCCGCCTTAATGGCAATAAATAAGCAGATTGTGTTTTTTTATTGGAAAATCGAACGCTGTCGAACGGGATAAAAAGTATCCTATGTCCGTCTCCTGGCTCTAAGCTACCTCCCTACCAATTTTCACCCAAATCTGTTCTGCCGTTCTTGAGTTATAAGTGGTGTAACTAACACGACTTTCTTTTATATATATAGATTGATTAATTTTTAATTTTGAAATTGTTCATTTATAATAACTCAATAATAGATGACTCAATACTTATAGAAATCACGATTTTTTTTTTATTTTCACAGTAAGCTCTATATCAAGGACACACACGATCCTGATATAGAGTGTTATCACTGGCTTTAGTTTCACCCTGTTTTTATTATGTAGATTGCTATGTTACCTGCTATATCCTAAACGACTTGAAAGATTATAATTTATGAGATGTCCTTAGATTCGTCTTGATGTGTCTAAGGTCTTGATGTTACCTGCTATATCCTGAACGACTTGAAAGATTATAATTTATGAGATGTCCTTAGATTCGTCTTGATGGTGCCAGTGACACTGGGTACGTAAAAAGGCGTATTTTAAACTGTAAATTGTGAGGTTCCAAAAAACTTTTATTTACTATGATATCCGTTTAAAATGGAAACCTTTAAATGCCATTCTAAAATAAACAAGTGTAACATGCTGTTTTATTTTTAGAAAAAAAAAATGGCTAAATGTTTTGATGCAATCGGGTTTTCTGTTTATGAAAATTTTGCTCGTTATTTACTTTTTCGAGCTTAACATATTGATATATGTTAGATTTCAGATTCAAATTATTTATTTCAGATATGTTATACGTACTTAGATTAGTTAAATACTGATGGCTATAGATATTATAGCAATTTCGCTCACAAGCTGTTTAATAAGTCAGTTAGACCACATTAGATACAATTTACCAGTAACTCGATATAAAAGTGTTTTCGAAATTAATTATGGTTAAACCATAATATCCACCCGCACAAGCCATGACTCTGCATTGCTGTGCAGTTCGAGGCGTGCTTACAGATATCAGCCCTCAGATGCAAGATGCGTTTGCGTGTGGATTTTTTCGAATATCCAGTCAATTTCAACGGAGTTTCCGATATCGGCACCGAATCCGCGCGGTATCACATCCTTAGGTGGCTGGCCGTACCCGTACCTATTTATCAGTTTGAAGTTGGCTTACTGCTTTGTAATCTATTGTGGTTAGATGGTCGTTTGACTCGTGAATGATTATGTTATGCGAGTTTGGTCAACTAAGCCGTGCCCCACAAAGGAGGTCGAGAGAAACTAATTCAATAATAACAAGGAATGATAGGTTACTCATCATCGTCTCAGATGTGTGTAGACTAAATTGTAGACACATTAGACACCCAATTTTAGTACTGTTATATTAGTTAATAGTTAATAGAATTAGGCGTTACTTTGCGGAAATCCACAGCTTTAAGTTTAGTAAATTAAGACATTTACTTAACGGACGTTGTTCCTAGAGTCCACATCTTGAGGATGCCCCTGTTTTGGGGCGAAACGCGCGTCGAGGTTCTCAACCCGCATTTTTACTTATAAGTTGAGGTTAATTTCGCAGAAAATTGATAAAAATCTTAATTTACTAAACTTAAATACTGTTACATTTTTTGCTTTGGTACGATTTGGCCGGCTCAACCGGAGTGATACCACGACCTCACACAAAACTAGCGTGAAACGGCGTTGTGCTGTGTTTCGTTCAGTAAGTGAGTTTACCGGTGGCCCAGCTTCCCTAATCCCCATATCCCTCCTCCCATTCCCTATTCCCTCATAAAGATCGGAAACGCATTTGCGACTTTTCAGATGTTACGAGTGTCCATAGGCGACGGCAGTTGCTTTCCATCAGGTAACCCCTCTGCTCGCTTGCCCCCCAATTGTCATAAAAAATTTGGAATTTTATATCTATTGTTCGTTAAAAATATTATGGCACGGTATTTCATACAAACTTTGACGTATCATAGTATAAAGTTTTGAGCCGGCAATTCAACCATAGATCCTCTTTCTACAATTGATATATGCAAAATTATTTTTCTACAGTTGTTCTATTATTAAATTTAGTCACTTCCTGGCCAGCAACTACTCACGACTAAGGGCACTAGCGAAAACAGAAGAGCTGCAAAATGTCGGCCTCTCAAGGTAAATACAGTTTCTTCTTGAAGGCTTCAGAAATAATGCTGATTTGGCACTTACTATAAACCAGCGTTGCAAACTGAATTTACAACACATGCTGAGAAGGCGCCAATTTGGTAAAACTATGTAATATAAAATGTCTCTTTTTTATTTTTATTAATGTTTATCAATTATTTTACTAAATAAAGTTACTTTCTTTCTTTCTTTGATATTTCGTCGTCGACATCGGCTTCCGACATATAGCGGATCCAATAATGTAAAACGCAACAATCAAATTTGAAACCTGTGTAGTTTAATGGTCAGTAGCAAATAAAAAACGTACTAAGTGTTTTTTTTACTTTTGAATAAAAAAAAAAAGATTTTCGCTGCGTGCATTGTGATTTGAGATGTCAAATGGCTACCTGTCATTTAAGGTACATTTGCAGGTCGCGGACCGCTGAGTTTTCCTTTCTTGCCACTCTGCGCGCTGTTCATACCTACAGTGCACTCAGCAAATAAGCACTGTTTTCTTACCGCATACTTTTCAACACAAATTATCATAACTGACAAACTGTTAAAATCCCCAGAATGGTCGTCGTGAATAGGGAGACACCTGCGAAATACAGAATTAATTTTATTATTTAAAATTCATGAACAAATACGAGTGCATCTTGAAGTGGAGTGCTGTTCAGAGCTCGAGGCGCCCACAGAAATGCTAATAAATGTAGAATTAATTATGTTTCTACCCCCGTTTCATACTAGTCCATTTGGAATTTTGTTACGTGCCAATTTCCAGCGAAATTTATTAACATCTTCTAGGAAATTTTGTGAGGTACAAAATAAAATCTAATAAGAATTATATTCGTGTTTCACCCAAAAGCCTTCTTTATCATTTTTTATGCAACAATTTAACAGAACACATTAATAGTAATAATATTGTGATATTGTTTAAATATTTTATGCGTGTTTTTTTAATAAAATAAGGGGCCAAGCAAGTTCGCCCGATGGAAAGTAACTGTCGTTGCTAGTGGACAAGCACAGCATCGGGAGTCGAAGGCGTGTTGCTGGCCTTCTAAGAGCAAAGTGCTCTCTTCTTGAAAGTCATCAAATAATTGATGTGTGGCGGTACCCACATTAAACGTAATAAATAGCCCTGCATCGCTCAATCGAAGTTTTCGAAACACGGCGGTATATATGCGACAACTCTCTCGGTCGGAAGATCTTCCTTTAGGGCCTCCACGCTCATCCCCACACTCGTGACTCTGCACCACGTCATCGCCAGCCAACATCGCCTCATCGGGTACTTCGTCCACTAGCCGCAGCGTACCGCGGCTGGGCGACTCCGCATCGGCACCATCGGGCATTCTTACAGCACAACCGGTCAGCAAACAGAGCACATCTCCTAGTCAGCACGTATCGGCCCCGCACAGCAGCATTGCGTCTCACTGGAGTCCGTGCAGCAGCATCACAGTTCCGACTCACTGGGACTTCACTCCAGCAGTTCTGACCCACTGGAACTCACAGGCACTGGCAATTCAAAAAATTCTTCCTTTGGCCACCCCGCAATTTCCACAGGTGGTTGATAAGCGAAACAAGACTTGTGTAAGCGTGGCTTTTACCACACATATACTTACATAAACTTTTACCTTATTTTGGTAACAAAAGATAACACGAAACCTTTCTTTCTTATAACATTAGTGTATATGTATTCAAATCTCTGAGCGCACAAATATTGGTGATAAAAGCAAGACATACGTGAAGACAGTACCACAACTGAATAACAAACCAGTATACTGACTAATAAAGACCTTCACTGCGTTAAGCGGGTGACCTGTCTCGGGTGATCACGTCTTCTTTATAGTGCAACGCTTCGTGCAGTTTCCGTTTTGGCCCGGTGCGTCACGTGGGCAACCGTCACAAAACATTCACAACGGACCACCCGTTTAACGCATCGGTCGTGAAGGTAGATTTACATTAATACAGTAACTGACGTCACTCAGTCGAGTCAGTGCTGGCCTGGCACTGTTATCGTGTAAATTGATTTCAAGTCAGTACAGTATACTGTCCTCTCGACTACTGACGAACTGCATGTGAATAGTATGAGTGTTTGAGGCGCCACCACTGACTTCAGTTACTGACACAATATAAATCAGCCTTAAGCGTTTTCGAAATTGATAGATATTAACTATATCATGTCGGCTGCGCACCATGACTGCGTTGCTTTTTGGCCGTACCGCGCATAACTTGCTCTTCTTCACTTTGTTTTGTTCGAAGTGGGCCTACTGGTTCATCATCTATTGTATCAGAACCGTGTCACCTACTTTCGAACAAATAGTGACGTCGGCTTCCGTCACAGAAGACAGGGTAAAGGACGCCTAAGATAATCTAAATCCGGGATCAATCGGGAATGTGTCCCGCGGGAGCGAACGTCCCGTCAAAATATTTGTCACGATATTTTGACGATTCGCGGATCGCTATTGTATTGGGAAAATATAGTGGAATATCGGAAGAGTTTTCTGTGTGAATCCATAATTCCATACTGATATTGTAAATGTGAAGTGTGTCTATCTGTCGGTTACCTCTTCACACTCAAATCGCTGAACCGATTTTGCTGATATTTGGTGTGGACATACTTTGAGCCTCGGGAAAGGACAAAGGATACTTTTTACCCCGGAAAAATGTACGGTTCCCGCGCGATAAACGAATTTTCCTGCAACGGTGTTCCTCGTAACCAAAATGACAAAAAAACTAAATCCGTATAGATTTGGCATGTCTGTCTGTCCATCCGTATGTTACAGTCATTTTTGTTGTTGAACCTCGTTGAGTAGGTGAGGTGTAATCTGTGAAATGCACTTTATAAAAAAAAAATTTTTTTTTAAGCCCACACGTGTAAGGTATCCATGGATAGATCTTTAAAAAAATGAACTAGAAACATCTAATGAAGTCCTTCGTTTTGGTGAAAAAATTACAAACGAAAAACTAACTTACCCGTTCATAATATCATTATGGATTTCATCTAACGAAATCTAAAACTAATAACTTGATAATACTAACATAAGACTTCTAATAAGCTCATCGATTCTCGAGGCCTCTGGAATTAATATTTTAGCATCCGAGCTTCCATCAGTTCATGATTATTTACTTTATGAATCTGTTAAGGTGGGACTGGGAGTGAAGTGGGGGGGTATAGGGGGGTGGGTAGTTGAGAAGTAATTTGTTAAACACACAGCCATATTGATATAACTCTGTAAACCGCGAGTAATTGGTTCGATGGCTTTTAACTTGAAAGTTAGGCGTTTAAACCCATTGGCATATCTTATTTTAATATTGGGTTACATTTCTAATATGCGTAAGCCAAAAGTACCAGTTTTAACCGACTTCCGAAAACGAGGAGGTTATATGTGTTAAGTAACAAAACGTATTTTCGAAATGAAAAAGTGTTTCTTTAACAAGTGAAATGTTGAATAACTGTTTTTCTTGAAATTAAAACGGTAAGTTATGTATATTTTAAGAATGGCAATTTTGATACCATACTCGAAGTATATGGTCGGAAAAAAATTTTTGGAACCCCACTATTTGGACTTCAAAACCGCCATTTTGATTTTTAATTTTTTTATGTACCCAATATCACTTGCGTCGACATCGTTGAAGACGAATCTAACGACATCTCACACAACAAAATCCGAAGAATCATATACATGTATAATTTAAAGAGAACCAGTTTGACTGACGGACGGATGGAATTGACATATTCCAACCGAATGGCATACCATTTGGTCAAAATATGTCAGTTCCATACTAGTCGTGATCTGTCGGCTGATTTTGACATAATTCGAGCAAATTACTCAGATCCACGATCTGTATCTGTTTCAACTTTTCTGATTGTACACACATATACATGTATATAGATTTCTATATTGCCGTGGGAGATCCATGCTTCGGCACGAATGAGCCGTCTCGACCGGAGTGATACCACGGCCACACAGAAAACTGGCGTGAAACGGCATTGTGCTGTGTTTCGTTCAGTGAGTGAGTTTACCGGTTGTACCGATTTCCATAATCCTCTATCCCTATTCCCTCATAAAGGCCGGCAACGCATTTGCGACTCTTCGAATGCCACGAGTGTCCCTGGGCGACAGCAGTTTCTTTCCGTCAGGTAAGGTTATCCGCTAAATATATAAATATTACTAAATACATAAAAAAAGTTAGTACATACATATATGTTGGATGAAGGATGGCGCTTACTGTCCTGGCTTGAAAAACTGGCCTTGTGTAAGCTGAGCATAACACTAAGAAGCATAACATAATAATTACAGCGGCTAACAAACATTTGGCTAATGGAAAAACTATATAAGCCCGCGTTTGGCACGAGTTAGAAGCTTGTTATGATAATAGTTTGGAAGGGTCTTAATGTACGGTAATTATTAATTACTTCACTAGTTTGAGCTAATTAAAAAATATTTTAATTCTTAGCAGTATTCTAGTGAAAAGGCGATACGAGGTGAAGCATTAAAGAGAGAATTTTTGGGCCAGTAAAAGAATTTGAAATCAAATGAGGTTTCTATGTGTAGATGACAAAGTAAATAAGTTACGAAATTCGTTAAAGCTAAAAGAAAAAACGAGTTACAATTGAAGACATAAGTGAAAGAAGCGGATAACTAACATTCTTCGAGTTTATACTAATTTTTCCCAAAGAATTTTGACAAATCTTATAACTTACCTATTTAATTATTTACCTAATGTATTTAGCTATACATCAAACCCACATTATTTTAGTTTCAAATAATTTTTTCAAAGGGTCCAAAAGCATCTAACAACGCATAAATCCGGGAGTTTTTAAAATGTTAGTTAACTGTCTTTTCAACTTATGACTTCGATTGTTATAATGATAATAAAATGTTTTCCGCTACCTTACCTGCTTCATATCTTCAAATGTAATTCTATCCTAATAGTAGGGGAGCCCAAGAGGGATTTAGGATTTACTCGAGCGCGTCATATTAAACTAGTGTAGGCTTTGTACATGTCTCTGGCTATCATGATTCATGGTATAAAAATAGGATTGCTTAAGAACCGAACTAGGTTCTTAAAAAGTTATTTTTAAGTACCGAAATGTCTTCGAAACCGTCAGATTATGATAGGGGGTATCGCTACGCCAAAGAACACTTCCAAATAAAGTACTGACGATTTAAACATAAGGTAACCCTGTAATAATATACAATAACAAAGCCTCATATTTTAGTAATCAAGCTGCCCAGATATTTTATGTTAAATTTAACTAAATACTTTGGGCCTTGCTATCTAAAATCGCCCATCAAATGTTCAATAGAAACAATTTTTTCATAGAAATTTCTTTTTAATAACTTTAAAATTGCGTATAGCGTCTTATCCCATCGCTAAAATAAAAAAATACCGTCTAATTTTTTTAACGTTTTATCTAATCTACAAAACGTACAAGGTATCCACGACGCTCGAAAACTACAAAAATAGAAGTCTCACCTCCCCGGCTGTAATAAAACACAATTAACTCAAAACGTTTTATACAGGGTGATATAAATTACGCAAATATAAAACTCATTACGCACCCTGTATAAGGTCACGTGTGAGTTAACAGCTCACGAATTCAATTTAACTAAATTGAATCGTGTGTATAATGAAAAATACATTTACATAATGCCCGCGACAGCACTTTTGGTTTGCTAATTATTTTGATTAATACAAGTAATTTATTATAATTGTTTATTAATTAGGGTAGTCGATAGCAGTGCCTACTCTGTGTTTCATTGTAATGGTGAAAGTACATCTATCAGAAGCGAACGAGTCAAACGCAGCGAAGGAAACGAATCTTGGAACGGAAAGCTTTGTATCCTTTCTTACGAAAGACGCATAGATGTAGAGGCGTGAAATTTTTCCCAGTTATAGTTGATATGGAGGAGGAGCGTGGAATATCAATATAATTTTCAAATATGCTTTTATCTTACATATTTTTAATAAGTAAAACACTACGCGCACTACAATATTATGACATGATAGGATATTCATACACATGATTGTCAAAAAACAACACAAGACTTTAATCGCATTTCGTATACAAATGACAATATTTGGACAGGGTCAGGGCCAATATTAGGCCAATGCATAATACTTTACCCGGCACGTCGACGCATGTGAAAAGGTCCACAAAAACACAAATTCGAAAATACCACTAGCCAGACAAGGATTTATCAAACAAATATGAGCACAGCATTATCCGACCTACAAGGTATCCTTTATTGAAAAATCCTTTTCAATTTTCCGTTCTATTTGAAAGGGACTTGAATGCCCACATTTAGTTAATATGTGGCCAAAGGTTGGAACGCTCTATTGGTTCAGTTACATGTTATTGGCCTTTCTTGGAACCTTAGTCGTAACATATAGCTTTGTGTTTTAAAATGGCGTTCCATGGAAACTTTGACTTGTTAAATGTGTTCTTAAAGTGTAGCAAATTTTTGAATTGCTTTGATTTCGGTATGTTTCGATATCGTTAGTAGGCGTTATTTTTTTTTAATATTTATTTAGGTATCTTTGTCATCATTGACTATATCGGCTTATTAGACTAAAAACTAAAATTTTCCGCCTTTTTTTTTACGCCTCGGTCTGTCCTCAATAATTGCTACCAGCTCTCGAGTTGGTAGCAAGCTGAAACTTTTAGAGCGTCCGTGGCCTAGTGGGTAGACCTTTGGTTCGCATTTGAGAGGGTGCAGGTTCAAAACCGGGTGGAGGGTTGAATTATTCCCTCATAAAGGGCGGCAACGTACGTGTCAATAGGCAACGGCTGTTACTTTCACACAGCTATTACTGTTACATCAGGTGACTCGTCTGCTCGCTTTCCCGCTAAACATCATAAAAAAAGTTTTTTTTAATGATATTTAGGGGATATTGTAACGTATCCCTCCTATTACTCCCCAACGCGGAACTGCAGACCTGGCTGGTGAGAAGCGGGGCTGATAATTTACAAATTTTTCCCCTTCAGCGCTGCTCTGAACTATATTCAAGGTATACATAAACTTCTTTAAGTACCATTAATTTTGTAACGAACCGTACATTTTTTGCAGTATTTAACGATTTTGACGTCCTCCTTACCTTTCTCGTGCCCATATTACGTATAAAGAAATCTCTCGTGTACAACAAAACGAAATCCCAACCGAAATTCAGCCTTTCCCAGTCTTGTTACCTGTAAAAAGGTTTTTTAGTGTTGCAAAGCCTAATGCACTTGAACATTTGGGCCGTAGTTTCGCTAGTTTCATAGTCTTTGTGGAGTTACAAAGTGGCGACTTGAACTCATTTTCGTTTTTAGAGCGTTCTCATTGAGCCTACCGTGTGTTATGTGTTAATTTTATATGAAGATATTTTTTTCAGAGTAATTTCTTTTCGGCTTTCTCTTCTCGGTTGTTTATACAAAGGCCTAATCGAAAACCGGCGTGAAACAGTGCTTGCGCTGCGTTTCGTCGAGTGAGTGTGTTTATCAGAGACTCATTTTCGGGTGTCATCTTATATTTGATATAAATGCGAACGCCACTCATACACTTATTCATAACGAAATCAAACCACTAGTGCTACGAGTTTAAAATTTTGCATGCAGATTCTGCTTAGGATGAAGACTTTGATGTCTGTCCGTCTGTCTCTCTGACTGTCTCCAGTCTGTACCTCATGAACGGTAATAGCTAATGAGTTGAAATTTTCTTAGAATATGTATTTCTGTTGCCGCTATCACAACAAATACTGTTTTACTCAGTTTCTACCTTTTGATTCTAGATGGCGCAGCAATACATTAGCATTCGAAAATACGTTTTCTCAATTTTTTGCTCCCAACTGGTACGGAATCCTTCGCGCATGAGTCCAACTCACACTTGGCCGGGTTTTTTTAATTCAACCCTAAGGTATGGTTTTGGGGGCTGAAAGCTTGTATGAACCTTTGTTGTTACTATTGTAAGGAGCTGAAATACAGGTGACGAGTTCTTTTAAAAAGTGACTGAGCATAATCAAAATTAATAAAAAAAAATTATATTATCTTCACTACGTGGACGTAGTCGCGAGCAACAGCTAGTAGTACAATAATACATTATGTTTGAACCCATAAACATATATATCCACATACATACATATACACATACATGTCAAAATCATAACCCCCTTTTTGCTCCTTCGCAGTCGGATAAAAAAGGACCAGTCTATCGTCAATCGGTAGACACAATAAAAGCGCACGCAATAACTCAATAGTAATATTAATCGCTAGGTTTTCAATCATAAAAGATTTTGTCCCGGGCTATGTATCAAGTCAATGCTCACTGAACTGAACGGATCAGCGAGCCGTGAACGAACGATGAACGAATGACCTCTCCGAGTGAATGAAAGTGAAACTTGTGTTTTGTTATTCCCTGAAGTTTGTACGTCTGAAACAATGGTATTAACATCTCTTTATATGACAAGTAAAAGCTTAAGATCGAGGCGCAAAAGTTTGGGCGATAGTTTATACTAGTTTGTGTATCGATTTTTGACCGACTCCCGAAACCGCGGAGTGTGTGTTCGGCAAGTGTATTGCAAATATTGGTTTATATTAACTTCTGGTCTGTGTGTTGATTAAGAAGCTAAATGTTCAAAAACAAAAACCCGACCATTTAAACATCAAGTTACGTATATTTCTAGAAGGGCTATTTAAAGTCCTTCATTTTGATACCCTACTCGACCTAAATGGACAGAACCTCGCACTGTAATACTCAATATACTGTACCCAGAAGTATTTCTCTACTGATACAACCTGCTTACCTTCAAGAAGAGAGCGTATTCCCTGTTAAAATCAAATCAAATCAAAATCATTTATTTTGGGCATCATAGACCCATATTATAAATAACTTAAAACTAATATACATATTATATTATAATAGAGAACCTTAAAGTCTAACATACATATTAATATATTCTTAAAACTAACACTTTCAAAAGGTTGGGCAATGCACCTGCAACCCTTCTGATGCAGCGAGTATCTATGGGGGACGGTAGTAGTTTCCCATCAGGTAACCTGTATGCTCATTTACCCATTTGTTTTAAATAGTAAATTACAATGCTATCGCCTACGCTATGCATACTGCATATCAATGACATGTTGCTCTCATACTGCATATCAATGACGTGTTGCTGACATACTGCATATCAATGACATGTTGCTGACATACTGCATATCAACGACATGTTGCTGACATACTGCATATCAATGACATGTTGCTGACATACTGCATATCAATGATATGTTGCTGACATACTGCATATCAACGACATGTTGCTAACCAACGATATTCATTGCTATGAGGATGATAGTACAGGTGATGTCTTATATACAGGCTCCCCTAATATTTCTCGGCCAAATGTCTTTGAGATCCGAAACAAACTTGTGTCTGAAATAGAGAACTCGTCGAAGAAAGTCTCTGAGTGGGAGTAGCGAGTTAACAAAATGGTCAGCTAAAAATTAGGTAGTAAGTATTAAATGACGTTCAAACGTAGGCGAGTTAAGTTGCTCCATAAATTGCTCAATTACTGCCTACAAAACCAATTACATTTAATATTTTACTTAACTAAATACCTATTGTATTAAAATTTTTGTTAAATGAAATATTATAGTATGAACTGTACTAAACTCAAACGTCTACACGATAGTGAGTTAAGTTGGCGGGGCGCAGGAGACGCGAAAGGTGTAGCACTTCGCACTTAACCCACCAAAAAGAAGGATCGCGTTCTATTTAAGCCAACTCAATTAACAACTTACAACCTAACTCGATTTTACCGTTCAAACGCCAAAAATAACTAAACTCGCCGATCGCGCTAGTTAACTCGCAACTTAACTAAATTAAGTGTAAATCGGCCCTTAGTCCAATTTAACCCCGCTAAGACTCAAGTTTGCGCGTTCACCGCATAAAAGACACCAACGGTCGCGAATCCACTTTTTGAAAGCACTCCTTTAACAATCTCCCCCAGCATTGAAATACTTGGTGTTAACAGTCATCTGGAGGGTAAAGGTAAGTTAGCTTTGAAGAGGCTTGGTATTTTAACAGAGTGAGACAGTATTTCAGAACAGTCCGATCCAACGCCTACAGCTTTACAAGGTACAGGTTCGGCCCCATATTGAATACTATTCTCGTCTCAGGGCAGGGGCACCTAAATACAACAATAGCTCCCTCTAAATCGTATCCAGCGAATGTTTCATACAATACCCCCTGGAGTTGCGCCGAGATGTAGCTTCGCTCCGCATCAGTGCTCAGAGGAATTGTTCGGAATCATTCCACCTGCAACTTTTCGCCATCGACCTACGCGGAAAATTTACCATCTATATCGTCTTGATGAATGGCAGTCTTCCACAGTACGATTTTGGCGTAACTTTCTGCCTCGCACAGTAAAACTCTGGAATGAACTATCACCAGCAGCATTTCCGGACCGCTACGACCTGCAAAGCTGATGTTGCCTCTATGGGCGGCGGTAGTTGTTTTCCATCAGGTAACCCGTTTGCTCGTTTGCCTCTTTATTTTATAAAAAGAACCAACATAACAGGAGTCTTGTGCCATAAATAAACTGTTACCACACACTTTGTAACCAATTTTAGTCAGTATTAACTGTTATGTTTTCAATTTTGATAACAACGGACATCCAAACTAATTAGTTTGGATGCTCGTTTTGTCATAATTATGACAAAAGCATTAGATTAAATTTAATTAAAATTTGTACTGAACTATTTACTCAGTAAATTATTTATGATTTTGATGTCTAAAACAGCTTGTAGCTGGAATTAATCAATACTTCCATACCTACTGAAATTAAAATGGGAAAGAGTTGTTTGTTTGTCTGTCCTTCCTTCACGCACTAATAAAGCAATCTACTTCATTTATGAAGAATGGATACGAAAATGGCTACTATTTGTTTGGAAAAAACTTAATGTTCCCAAAACATTCCTATTCTTATGCGATTTTTAAATTTCACTGCGCATTGTTAGATAACTACTTCAGTCAAGTCGAGTTAAGGCTTCGAACAAACCTGCGCGACCAATGCGACTGCGATGCGAGAGCGTCTCCCGCACGGCGGGTTCTGGTCAGGTTAGTCAATGGCGCCTCGCACACCAACGCGACCTCGATGCGTCACGGCTGCGTCAGTGAAACGGGACACACGTGTCTAATGTCAGAGACGTGTACAAATAAGAAAGCTACCTTACACCTTATAATAATATATTTCGTCGTTCGTAAGTCTTAGCATTAACGTAAATACAATGTACCATAGGAGAAATTAAAAAGAGAGCCAGTTGACGGACCTACGTCATTTGGCCGGAATATGTCAACCGTGTAAGACGTGATCTGTCGGCTGGGTTTTGTATAAACCGATCAAATTACTTCAATCTCCGATCTGTATCTGTTTCAACTTATCAGATTGTACATAAAATTGTGTGATGTCGAAATTGGTCAAAGCTCAGCTATAAGCAACAAGCTAGCTCGCTGTACTGACATTCTACAAGAACCAATGAATAGCTTTAAAAAGTCACTTTACCACAAAATAAACCGCTCCTGACCTCAAATACTTAGAATTCTATACCAGCTCTAGTCTATTAATCACTGTTCTAACAAAATATGAAGTAAGCGGTTCGCACCGCAGTTGCACAGGTGTGTACGTTAAGTCCCGCATCGCAGACGCTCCCGTACCGTGTCCCGCATTGTAGACGCGCAGGTTTGGCCTAAACTTAAATCTTTGTTATATTTTAGATTACCATAACAGCAAAACAATGTTGATCATATTATCCGTAACATTATCATACTAACCTCAAGATGTCTTTAAGATAATCCCAGTTGCATCTTGAGCGTTTCAAAGTTTTATTTTTAAACCAAATAACAATGTTTTCAAACCACTATCTCCAAGGACTTACAAAGGACTCTAAGTTTTTAGAGTTCGTTACGAGAACACCACTTTGTATGATAATCATACAAAGTGGTGTTCTCGTAATCATTGTAAAATATATGCAGTGTTTTGTGATACGAATGAGATAGAAAAAGACAAACATACTAATATTGTAACATCTATTATAAATGCGAAAGTTTGTTAGTTTGTGAGTGTGTATGTTCGTTACCTTTTCACGTTTAAACGACAAAACTGATTTTGATAAAATTTGGCACAGAGCTAGCTGGTATTATGGATTAACACATAGGCTACTTTTTTTCTTAATGTTAATATTTATTTGTTCATAAACATGGTTAGACGAATATTGTTACAAATTTTGAATAATGCAGCATGTTGTCCTATGACAATAGCAAAATTAAAAAAAGTGATAAGTCAATTTGGTTTTGTCATTGTTATAATATACATCAATACCACAGTAAAAAGAACTGACCAATTAACCAATTAACTTACACATAAGTTCAGTGTATTATACTGCCCTACTAACGATAAATGCAGTAATCGACTTTTTTTGGGATTTTCACTTTTTTCAAGGAACGGGTTCCCAAAGGGTTTAATTACGTAAAAAAAACTTTTTTTTTCCTATTTTATTTATATATTTGATGTGCTATATAAAATACATTCATCTTCGTCAAAAATGTCTTTCCTGCGTTTATCTCGAAACCGTCATTTTGCGAGTACTGCATTTATCGTTATCAGTAAATCTTATCTTAATATGAAATAAATTGACAGTATAAATGTCAATTTATTTCATATTATGATAATATTTAAAAAGTATATTTATTTTAATAGTTGCAAATTAGATTCAACATATTTTAATAGAATTTAAGTTGAAAATAAAGCTTAATATAAGGATATAAAACTCGTTAACACTTAAGAAATTCTGACTAGACATCTATTCATATAATTTAATTTTAAACATTCTTGTACTGAGCGACTTCATAGATTTTGGACCTTTGCTGTATAGTTGGAAACATATTAAAATATGGAAACATATTATCTTGTTATATTTCGTCAATTTTACGCTGGTAGCACCGCGAGGCACAGCTAGTATTCATAAAAACGTCAGCAGCTCCTATATACATAATCGTCGAAGTTCGTTGGTTGTTCTTTGGCACGATCGTCCTTCAAGCGTCCACATAGTCGGTAATAGTACGTGTTAACTCGTGAAAATTTTTTCTTGTAGCGATGTATGAAATAAAAGATAATTTCATTTCCATCAGTTGTTATATTATGTACGGTGTGGTGTGTACCTACGTGCGCGCGCGCATCCCTTACATAACTATATATAAGGGATGCGCGCGCGCGAAGGATTCCTCGCCAGTCAATTATCGACCTCGATATCGAAGGCTGCGCGCGCGCATACAATTTTTTATATTTGCTGTAACTGTAACTAGTGTACTATAATTTGGCAATTCCGTTTTGTTTTGTTGATACTATAGTGTTAAAATAAAATAAGTATCATTCTTATCTATTCCCAACACCTATAGGCTTTTTTCAAAACGTAGTTGTATTTTTGATTTTTGACTATAGCTTGACCACAGGAGCTATACCGCGGTTTGTGTATGAGCACGATGCGGCGGGGGGAGGGTTACCATGGTTACCGGCCGTCTGTCAGTTGACCGTCAATACCGACGTCGGTAGTATTCCTACCTGACCCACGTTCGTAGGGCGCGGTACAGCGTTTGTGGTCAAGCTATAAATATATAGCTATTGGTTGGTGTCTACTCGCTCCGGTCAAGTCGGCGCATTCGTGCCAAAGCATGGATCTCCCACGACAATAAGAATCAGTATTATGTACTTGAGATAGAAAAATGTCTCATTGGTACACGCCTCCACCCGGGTTCGAACCTGCACCCTCTCGAGTGCAAACCAAAGGTCTTACCCACTAGGCCACGGACGCAGCGTATCCTATTCAATATTATAACTATTTAATATATATCACAATTACTTTTCAGATATAAGCCGTGTGTAACACCGCGGTGCACAGCTAGTATTATTAATTTATAAACGTACCTAAAGTTTTTTGTCAAAATGGAAGTAGATTCAAAAGCACCAGTTTCCAACTTTAACCTTTCCTTGGTCGGGTCAGTTTTAAACACAGTTCCTTCCGATATCCCGCCAATAAATAACAGTTAGATAGGTTATGTGTCTTGATCCTTTATTAACACAGAAAAGCGATATAATTTGTGACTAGTTAGACTTCGAGAAAACATTTTTTTTTTGGTTGTGATTTTTTGCTAACTAGCCGATTCTATTGCTTGCCCCACGTACATGGAAACATTTTGACAGATCTTTTCAAATCTACGTATTACGGGAGCGAAAAACTTTGTACCCTTTTCTACGATAGATGATGTAAAAGAATGAAATTTCTACCAGTTATAGTTCATAGAAAAGAGGAACGTGGAATAACTATATATCTTTTAAATATATTTTTTAATATTCTATATTTTTAATAAATAAAACGCTACGCCCCCTACAGCACGCACACTACAATATCTTGACACGACACGATAATTCTACACGAAATATTCTATTGTTTATGGTTGACGTCCATGTTGTGTATCGTGTAATACAGTAGCGGGGGATGAGGAAGGGGAGGGCGGGGCGGGGCAAGCGCTCGCGCCGACCGTGTTCAGTATGATGTTAGTTATGTTAGAAGTTATTGGAAAAATTTGAAAACCTTTTTAAAAATTTTTTTTGAGAGTAAATCGTAAAAATGAAAAAAATATATACTTTTCATTTGGTTGGTAGATTACATTTTTTTATCACATTGTATAGTAAAATTAGTTATAAGTCAAAATAATTTACAGAGCGGAAAATCGCTGAATTTTTTTTTTATATCTATGGACGTTCAAACCACGTCAATCTGGTCCCGTGCTAAGTTCCCGAGGACTTGTGTTACAGGTTCCGAACAACGGAAATATATTTAATACTTTTTATACTATACACATATTAAGACTTTTATTATATAATACTTATATATTTGATAGATATACAAGATCCAGGAACATCAAAAAACTTTTTGCTCCCTAGGCAGCATTCGAACCCGCGACCCCCGGCTTAAGCTACCAACACTCTTACCTAAACCACAGAGGTCGTCAGAATTGAAATACATATTTTTAATAAAGTTTTGCCTCCAAAAGTAATCCGCCCCCGATCCTTGTGTGGAAGTATTTAATAAACAAAACCCCACGGCTTAAGCTTCATTATTGTTGAGCCGTTGCAAAAACGCCATCACAGAGCTTAAGCTGCATCGCTGTAAGATTATACCATGGCTTATGTATGAACAAGCTTGTACGATATTTAATGGTTACGAGACTTATATTTGATTAAAGTTTTTAACTTGTTACCAGTAGCTATAACATGAGTTTGATGCAACAGTATTTGTCGATACACGATAGGGACTACGTAAGTTTTTAGTATAGCAACATTTAGTTCCGCAAGTGACCGCTAGAGGCGCTGTAAAGAAAATAAAAAAAATATGTCATACGAAAAATGTACGTAGTCGCTATCGAGTATCGATAAATAATGTTGCCTCAAACTCATGGTAGAGCCACAGAGCCCTTAGGAATAGGGAATATGCGTGTAAAACAAAATTTATTGAATGCAAATTATTACGATAGTGAGTTAAAAGATATACAGAATGACAAAAAATCTCTGAATTCTGTTGATAAATAACTAAGATATTAGCGATGTAAGTTTT
>JAOTAV010035036.1:0-19169 GCA_026546445.1 Cyclargus thomasi
ATCCCCTTGAATGCCGACAGAAAACTTCGTCAAAATCGTCCTGTCCGCGTACGAAGTCGCGGGCAAAAGCTAGTTATATATAAAAGGATGTGCCGCTTATTACAAATTTGGCCCCGCCTAAAAAACAATTGAAGATCCGAAGCTGGTTGTTTTACCGACAATAAATACGTTAACTATAGCAACCTACCGAATTACTAAGGCAATTAAACCAATTTCGGTATTTACGAGTAGTTCGTCAGTCCTCACGTTTCCGTCGTCGTAAACATATTATGTTGTTTCAGCTGGTAATTATGACAAATGACACATATCACTTATCCTAATTAAATAATTTTTGAATAATAAATGTCAATTACGTATGATATAGGCCGTTTGTGCACCGCACATCGTCATCGTCAACAAGATTTTGGATAAAATGCAACCTTGTGATCTAGGCCATAGGTTTCATTTTCTACCGACATTTGTCTAGCGCCGATGTTGTCTCTACTCTTAAGTAGCGTAGAGCGAAATGAAACCTGTCGTCTGACATAGATACAGTGACATTTTATCCAACCGAAAAAATCTCGTTGACGGCGTGCGGTGGACATACAGCCTTATACCATAACTAGCTTTTGCCTGCGGCTTCACTCGTGTGGAAATATTTTATTGAAAATCGTGTAAAATATAATGTTTTTCATTAAGTACGTTTAGCGTGAAGGAGTAAGAAACATTTTTTTTGTCGAATTATGTTCTATTGTTTCTTTAAAATTTCAAAACATGCTTAAACACGTATTCATTTATTTTTTATCAGCAGCTCAGAAATAAAATTTTTAATCTCTAAATTAAGAAATTACGAAATTTCGTAGAAAGAGTCATAGAAAAATTACGAACTTTCATACAATATTTTATGTTACTTTCATAAAATATTTTAACCCCTATTTCACCCCAGAACTAGAATTTCACAAAATTGCTTTCTTATTGGATGTCTTCTCAATAAAACAATCCTACTCACCGAAGTTTATAGCTGTACCTTAAACAGTTTTTGCTCGGCGATGATGAATCAGTCAGTCAGTCAGGACTTGTTAGTTTATATATATATTTTGCTTCATAGCTACACTTTATAGTCTCCACACTCTGTAAAAACTGACAAAAACTGTGATGCGAGAAAGACTCCGACTATCCGATTTTAAATTATTATTAAAGCTATTTTCATCCCAGCGAGCAATAAGCGTTCCTAGTTATAAACATTTTTCTACACCAATGCACCTGGAATTCAATCAAATGGATTTTCAGTTTCACGCGAGCGGAGCGAAACCACAGCGACACAATATTCACGATGAAGCTTTATTTTGAACTTCGCTTCGGCGAGATAAATTGAAAATGACATTAAAATCTCATCACAACAATGTTTCGCGCTCTCCGAAGTAAAACAATTTCAACTTCAGAATAGGCAAACCGCTCCGAACGACTCCGTGGCGAAGTTTCGTCGGGGGACAAGTTTGGGGGGACGTTCGGGATGTGTCATAATAAACTCGAAAGTGCCGTAGAAAAATAATAAACCATCTGTTAAACGTCGAGTTAGAATTAGACGACCTTGAAGGCGGAGAGTTCGGAAGGGATGATTACGTCCGAGTCAGTAACCCTGGCGTGCGTTATTGATGGCGCGGGGGTGCAAGTGGGTCAGGGGTGCGCGCGCCGCGCGGCACTGCTCGCCCAGCCTCCGACCATGGCGGACGCGCCGCCAGAGGTGCTAGAGCTCAACGTGGGCGGCGTGCACTACGCCACGACGCGCGACACGCTCCTTCGCGAACCCGACTCGCTGCCGGCCGCCGCGCTCGCCGACGCCGACCACCCGCGAGACGCTCGCGGACGCATCTTCTTCGACCGCGACGGCGTTCTCTTCAGATACGTCCTCGATTATCTGCGGGACGGCGGGCTAGTCTTGCCGGAGTGTTTTCGAGAGCACAAGCGACTCGCGCGCGAGGCGAAACACTACAGGTTGCCCGGGCTAGAGGGGGCCGTCCGTGACGCCGATCCCCGACCACCGAACCGCGAGAAGGGCTGCATCACCGTCGGATACCGGGGCAGCTTCGCGTTCGGTCGGGACGGCCTGGCGGACGTTAAATTCCGCAAGCTCTCGCGGATCCTGGTGTGCGGGAAGGTGACTCTCTGCCGGGACGTCTTTGGGGACACGCTGAACGAGTCCCGCGACCCCGACCACGGGCTGGCCGACCGGTACACGAGCCGATTCTTCCTGAAGCACTCGTTCATAGAGCAGGCGTTCGACATGCTGCAGGAGCAGGGCTTCAAGCTGACGGCGAGCTGCGGCAGCGGCACGGCAGGCGGGGGCGGCGAGCTGAAGCCCGGCGTCGACTCGGAGGAGAACCGCTGGAACCATTACAACGAATTTGTGTTCGTTCGAGAGTAACTCGACCGTGATGAACCGCAGTGAGCTCCGACACGAACCGCAGCCGAGACGTCCGGATGAGCAGCTATAAAATGGGTAGTATAAATGTTGAATTATTTACGTCGTCACTCGATAGGTCTGTATTATGTTAGATCGAACCGAACGACTTCGCGAAACTTTTAAACCTAGTTCACTAAAGTTTAGTAACCTGCCACCTGTGCGGTGTCTTAGAGGCGATACTGAAACTCATTGTAATATTAAAGTAATATGTAATTGTATCCATCGCAGGGATGTTTAATAATGTTTTATTAGATTTAGAAGTGTAGATAATAGTTATACTCGTGGTATAAGTATAATTTGTTATAGATTAAATGTATAAATGTAAAATGTAGACTCTAAATTACCTCCTCTTAGAACGAATCTTGTGTACTTTTAAATACCTATGTGTAATATATTTTTTTAAATAATTTTACTCATATTATAAATGTATTTTGGAAAAGTATTACTTTTACTTATGATACCGCCAAATTTTAAATAGGCAGTTACTTCCCTTATTTGCATTATGTGAATTGAATCAATTGATGTTTTTAAAATATAATTATGTACCTAACTAAATTTTTTGTACTCACATGTTTACCGATCAGTTCCGAAAATGTTTTCTACTGTGTAGCCGTTTATACGTCTTTATAGTCCTAAGGTCTTCAATCATTTACTTAACATAATAAAATTTTAACGAAGTAATACCAATGTAACGTTTAATATAAAGCGCGTTTATGAAGTACCTTATTAACATAGTTCCAGCATTTTGCTCGGTAGGCTTATAAACCTACTACAAAGTACATAGTATCATAAAAATAGAAACTGTAAATTTCATAAATAGTCGACTTCCATTAAAATAAGCCATATTATATTATAGCCCTAATGTAGCTGAAAATGTAACATCTAAAATGTATGGACGTTCTCAGAACCAATTTAGGTTCCCTAATTGTTTTGCACTCATATCATTAGGTTGAGGATAAATAAACCTACTTATAAAAAATAAATTAATAAACCCGAATTTCGAATCTCCGTAGTTATATTGATGATAGTATTTAATTAGGTACTCTCTCAGCGCCGTTCCGTAAAAACTCCACGTCAAAGTATTTGAGCTATATACTTCAAAGACTAAGTAATTAATTGTTGAAATGAATTTATCAACCTAAACTATCGTGATTTGTAATCAGAATTTAAGAAATTACTATATTATATTATTTATTTTTTATTTCAGTTGTTAATTATAATATTATTATATTCATGTTGTTACCATCATCGTAATTGTTAATTTATGTACCTATCGGGTGGTAAAAAAAGAAAATCTGTTAGCCTAGTTGTATTCTAAAGAAAGACCAAAGTCAAGATTGTAAAAGTTGAATAAATCTTCTTAATATTTATGTGAAACGATATTTATTCTAAAATATATAATATTAAAAGTTAAAACTCTTTCAAATATCTATGTAGGATTTAAGATTTAAAAAATTGAATACCTAAAATCGACTGCATAAATTACTCACGTAGCATAAACCATCCTCGCTTTGATGTTAATTTTAAGCATTCCTTATCTAAAGCGCACCGGCATTCCTTTTATAAAGTGTAATGGCTGCAACAGTTTATTTTGTGCTGAAAATACCTCATGAGCGTTAAATAATGTTAGCTTGCAGATATTTTAAATATTTCTAACAAATTCCTACAGCGTTATACAGTGAATTTATATTCTCAAGCTCGTATTTCGGTTTAAATATTCGAAATGTTTCGGGAGGCTTGGTAAGATTTGGGGGCTAATGTAAAGCAAAAATGCCTGTTGTGTTATCGCTTTTATTTGAATGTTTTCATGAATAAAAAGATCTCATTTTTACAGCATTTTCATTGTGTACACCATTGAGAGGCATTTATATAACCCAGGTGGGTTACTAGGTTTTTTTGCAATTTACGGGGCAAGCTTGCAGATGTGTTGCCTGATGGAGAGAACTGCCGCCGCCCATCGACACTCGTAACATCCGAAGAGTCGCAAGTGCGTTACCGGCTTTTTTTATGAGGGAATAGGGATAGGTGATGAGGATTAAGGATGTAATTGGCCCTAGGTAAACATACTCACAGGACGAAACACGCTGCATGCCAGTAGCGTGTAACAAAGCT
Source organism: Cyclargus thomasi (assembly GCA_026546445.1). Taxonomy (NCBI): domain Eukaryota; kingdom Metazoa; phylum Arthropoda; class Insecta; order Lepidoptera; family Lycaenidae; genus Cyclargus; species Cyclargus thomasi. The sequence continues at coordinate 4,556 of JAOTAV010035036.1, forward strand.
GTTTCACGCTATTGGCGTGCAACGTGGATGCTCATTGCCGTGAGAGAGCCATTGCTTCGGCGCGAATAGACCGACTCGACCTGAGAAATACCACGGCCTCATACAAAATGCACGTGAAAAAGCGTTTGCTTTTCTTCGTGATAGCTAGCCGAAAGCCCAACGGGCGTTCCTTTGGATCAAGTCTCCAGTTACCTCATTTGTTCCGTAATTTCATAAAAAAGATATACGTGTCCAAGTTTGAGTAAAAAAGCGCTACCTAATGTAATATTTACAGGACCCGCCGCCCCTGGCAGTGGTATTTCAGTCATTAATAAATGCCGCCCGACTGCCCGACCCTCGCTTCATTGATCCTGAATAAAAAACAACAGAATTCTTGTTTAGAAAATATTTTCAGGTCATCCACTTAAAGGTACGGTAACTTTCTATAAATAATATATTAATAAGCGAGCGGAAAACTTTGTACCCCTTTTACTTAAGACGCGTAGATGAAAAAGCATGACATTTCTCTGTTATATACTTGATATGGAGGAGCGTGAAATACTAATATATATTTTTTAAATATGTATACTTTCAATAAATAAAACGCTACGCACAATTTAATACGCACACTGTATATTGCAATATTTTGACATGATAAGATAATCTTACACAAAATACTCTTGTTTATGGTTTAAGTTTTTGTTTTTTTTTTAATAAAGTTAAATGACCTTTATGCCAAACCGAAGCATATGCTTATGCTAATAGCATATGCTTTCAGTTCTTAAAACAAGGCCGAAAAACCAAAAGCCGTATCTGTAAGGAATCACGAGTTCTCAGTACCATCGGAACCATGGTATACCTTGGTACCAAATCTTCCTTTTTGGCAACGTATACATGGGACGCTTCTAGGCAAACCAAAATCACTATATGTTTCTATACAAATTTCGAGGAGTTCCCTCGATTACTCATAGTTTCCATCATCAGCCATCACCATGGTGAATATGGGACCTATTCGGAACAATACCCTAGACAACAAAGAAAAAATTTTGAAAATCGGTTCACAAACGGCGGAGCTATGGTTGAACATACATAAAAAAAATATCCACAACCTCCTCCTCCTCCTCGTTTTTGGAAGTCGGTTAAAAATATTAAAGAGCCCTTTAATTTTCATAACTTTTGCTTCAATTGTGTATCTCATCTCATATAAAATCAATTATTATTCGAAGAAATGAAAACGTATAAAAGGTTAAGGTTTGACAGGAAAACAATAAAATATTATGCTTTATTGTATTCATATCGTACAAAAAGTAAAGGAACTTTTTCTGCCTTTCAGCAAATCATGAGATTTCAAATGCCCTTAAAAATTCATATGAAAAGGACTAAAATTATTAAGCTTATTTAGATTTTGAAAATTGTATATCCATTTCAATAAACAATGACTTCATGATTTAAAAATTTACGATCAAACAGTTTTATTTTCTTCCAGACTTCCAATGACCTCCTCATTTATTATATGTTCGGCTGTATACATTTTTTTATTTTTTTATGTTTAACGATTACTCCGCCGCTAGTGAACCGATTCTAAAAATTTTTTTCTTTGTTGTGAAGCGAATGCAAAACGACTAAGGTGCAATCAATAAAAATGGAGAGGAACTGTTTTTAATACGTATATTGTCGGTGTTACTGTATATATATTATATATCGGATTTCAACATCCTTCATCCAATTATTCGACATCTATCAAAACTGAAAATAAGTCATAAAGCAAAGAGTACAAAATATAAAAAGTTTTTTACAAAGAAGTTTACTACAGTTGCATAGGATATTATTCCAATTTGGTCCCATTTTCCGAAATGTGGTGACCTGATGATGGAATCCACGAGTAATCGAGGGATCTCTTTAAAATTTGTACGGAAACATATAGTGATTTTGGTTTCCTTAGAAGCGTCCCAGGTATATGTTACCAAAAAGTAATATTTGTTACCAAGGTATACCATGGTTCCGAAGGTACTGAGAGAACTCGTGATTCCTTACAGATACAGCCTTTTGGTTCTCGGCCTTGTTTTAAGAACTGAAAGCATATGCTATTACAATATAAAATATATTCATAATCATCATCACACCAGGTACCATTGATTATCGCATTATGACCCTATTATACGCCAGAACACCTAAAAATTTAAAGATAATTTTGGTTTCATGATTAGTATCCTAATCGTTTAGCAACAAAAAGTAAGATTTTGTACCAACGAATACCTACCATGGTTCACAAGGTGTTAGGAACTCCTTATTCTTTAGAGATACATATGTAGGCATATCGGCGTTGTTTTAAGAACCCAAACCATACGCTACTAAGCAAATTATATCAATCATCATCATCGTCATAGCTGGTATGGCTTCATCGACCCACCATTATTCAAGATAATTATTCCGTAGCTTGTCGAGCAATTTGTCAGTTCTAAGGCGCGCTACATACCTTAGCCGCCGACATTTGTCAACAAGATTTTGTCGGTGAGCTAGGTTGTTGGCTTCGCTTACAAGACACATGTCGGCGGCACAAGCCTGCTGGCGGCTAAGGTGTGCAGTAGAGCGCTTTACAAATAGTAACTTAATACGTATAACGAACAAAATAATAAAGTAATAACTAATTTATATTCAAAACTAGTTATGCCCCGCGGCCCTACCCATGGCTTAGGCGAGATTAAAAGTACCTTATGTGCTGCCATGCCAATTTTTATCGAATTCGTTCAGTCGTTTGAAGAAGTAACCACCATCACATTCACAAATTTCCAAAGTTTAAAAATTTATAATATTTGTAAAATAATATATTTGCCGTGGGGGAGCCATGTTTCGGCACGAATGGGCCAAAAAACCGGCGTGAAACGGCGTTGAGCTGTGTTACGTCCAGTAAGTGAGTTTACCGGGGGCCCAACTTTCCTAATTCCCTTATCCCATTCCCAGACGCGTACGCTCCATACAGGCTGAAAAGCAGTTCGTTGCTTGCCATATAAAAATTTTTTTTTGTTTTTTCCTTTGGATATTAGTTTTAATTTTTTGTTATGTAGCATACAATCATACAAATTACTTTTTATTATAACCAATAAAACTAATGAGGTATATATTTTGTTCTAATTCTTTGTTAAAAATATATGATCTTTATAGTATTTTAGTTCTTCAATACTTTCTTTGATATCACTTAAACCTCTATGAGCAAATTTCTTCTGTGGTATATTAGAATACTCTTTTGGACACCATCTTCGTGCTAGTTCTTTCACTGTGCTTACATCAATTATTCTATAATGTAAATATGAATTAAGTTTAGGCATAAATTTGTATAGGAATAATCTATCCATGTAGACACTGTTACCAGCTAGGGGGCACCTATTTTCAGGTACATGTGTACTAACAAATTTTAATATTTGTTTTTCTGCTTCTTCAACAGAAATTCTTGAATTCAGGCTAGCCTTTGTCAAGCCACTCTGTAAAAAAAACAGAATTAGAGTTAATTTATGTAACGTCATGAAGATCTTCAGCAAGCAATAATTTATTAATTTATGATGAGGGAAAGAAAGAAATGTACATCAAGATTACTCCTTACTAATGCAAAGAGTTTTAGTCACCTGTTAATGAATTCAGCCAAAATAATTTAAATAAATCTAGTATGTAAATTCTATTTTATAAAATCTATTATATAAAATTAGCAGGTGATTGCAAGAAAATTAGTGGAATTTAGCAAATAATGTTTATATATTTAAAATGTGCTTATAAAGGTTCTTTCATTTGATACCACACACAACATCTTTAGGAAATATATTTTTTTTGTTCTCACTTTTAGTTCCCTAGATGGCGCTTTAGTCAATTTAACGTGACGCCATGTAGCCTATAACCAGCGGACAAGCGAGAGGCGTCCAACGACACCTAATTTGTCCAAATAGGGTAATTAGATTTCAAGTTTCAAGGAAACAGATGAACATATATAACCTAACACACCATATGCGACATGCATACAGGTCAAAATGATACTCTCCTTTTTGCTTCGCCATAGTCGGATAAAAACAAGTCGAGTTTTCCTTTCTGACGCTATAACTCCAGAATGCACCAACCGATTTCTACGGTTTTGCATTCATTAGGAAGGTTTCGGGCTCCGAGAGGTTTGTAGTAAAAAAAATACAGGAAAATTTTTAAGAGAAAAGTTAGCATGCGGACGGAGTCACGGGCAACAACTAGTATTTTATATATATGAAAAAAATTATTAATTATGCATTATCGACAAATGGTTATTGACAAATCTATACATATAATAAAATCAATCTGTACAATTAGTATTTTTACAAACTAATCGTAGGGCTAATCGGGGTTAGGAATAGTTATAATAGAACACAAATCGATAAAAAAAAAGGTTGTCTGTTTATCTGTTTGTTACGCGCTAGTCTCCGGAACTACTGAACGGATTTGAATAAACCTTTATTATTTAAAAGTAGTCTAAGCAACACATAGGATACTGTTTATCCCGGGGATATGTTTGGTTTCCATCATAAGCAAATTTTCGCATAACGTAGTTGCTGGCATAAACTAGTAAACCCCTAAAAATGGAATCAATAATGAGCGTGTGAATTACAACACTCTGTGATATGGTCACATTAGCTAATAGCTGCTAGATGTGCAGTGGTTCCAAAACTTATTATTCTCGTGCACCGATTTAAAGTTTTAGTGGTTACGGTGGACTTCCTGCTACACCCCCACCCCTCCCCCCAATATAATATTTTCGGGTATTTTTGCTTGCAACCAAAATGTCTTGCTCAATTCGAGCAGCTCCTTTTGTTAAACAACATTGGCCACTTCCATTTCATAAAATGAATTTGTGAACCATGGTGATATACTATTTTTAAATGAGGTTTTGAAGTCATCATGCAGGGTACATGGTAATCAACAAAACATTTTATCTCCGGCAAGTTTGAAATTTAGAAAAGATTTTGTGGACCCCCACTAACGTCCCTTGGACTCTTGGGGGTCTACCTGGACCACTTTTGGAATCAATGTGCTAGATCATTAACAATAAATAAATAGAATAAATAAAATCTCTGTATACCTCACCATGATGAGCTTTACACCAGTCACCCATTTGATCTAAAACTTCCTGCGGTTGGTGTATGACTATGTTCGGACCCTCTGCCACAATGCTTAAGTCAGCATCCGTCACCAGGCATGCTATTTCCATAATACGATCCTTGTTGATATCCAAGCCAGTCATTTCCAAATCCACCCATACAATTCTCTTGCCAATACTTTGAGTGGAGCTCATTTTTACTGGTGCATTCAATGAGCCTAAAAGGACTGTTATGCCTTTGAATTATAGAAATACTGCAATTTTATAGGACAAAGGAATTCAAAAGAACCTAATCTGTTTTATAAGTATAAGGGGGGAAATTGAAAGAGAGCCAGTAGTTAGACACCATTTGGTTGGAATATGTCAATTCCATATTAGTCGCTACCTGTCAGCTACATGTGACATAACCCAGCCAAATTACTTAGATCCACAATCTGTATCTCTTTAAAAATAGAAAAAGAATATACTACTGATCAGTTAAATATGTTTATGAGTGAAATGAACCCACAGGAGACATTTATAGGATAATAAAAGAGCTTAAAATAATCTCCACAACTAAATACCTCAACTCCTCAACCTATTACCTAATACATAATCTTTGCAAAGTAGAACATGCTTTAGGTTTTAAAAATATGCGAAAACCCCCAAAATTGTATCTATTAAGAATGAGGAGTTCTCTCAGCACCATAGCAACCATGGTATACCTTCGTAGAAAATATTATTTTTTTATGTTATTTGCTTCGAATTCTTATCATAGAAGAACAAATGCACTATATATATCCATATAACTTCAAAAATGATCAACTTCTAGCATATAATAAGATAGAAATGATGATGCATGATGTGACAATAGCAATACCGATAATGATGATTATTGTAATTTGCTCACTAGCATATGCTTTTAGTTCTTAAAACAACGTGCAAAACTCCCTAAGATACGAGATCTCTAAAGAATCAGGAGTTCTCTAAGGACCTTCAGAACCAATGTATACCTTGGTACAAGATCTTATATTTTGCTAGCATTTAATCAGAATACTTTTAAAAAACGAAAATCACCATATGTTTCCTTATAACATTTGAGAAGTTCCCTCGATTACACACGGATCATTATAAAAGTGATACCATATGTCAAATGACCAAATTTACCCTGGAAATTTATAAGCCGCCTTTGTGGTACCCATACTTTTTTACGGCGCTATCCGCATTCTTATTTTTCATGGATCTATTGATGGTAAAATTACCGTACAAAATCATATGACCAAAATAGGCTCACTTTTGAATTCTCACCAGCATCCAGTTGGACAGCTTACAAGTGACGGGTTAGTGCTGAAACTCATTATTTTAAGCTCTTTAAACGTCCTATAAACGTCTCCTGCGGGTTCATTAGGCATTTAGTGGGTGGGCCAGTAGTCCGGAAGTAAAGCATTTAAAAAATTTATTCACAAACAAGATAGTCATTTCAGGTTATTTTGTACAAAATATTATATTCCATTTTTAAATGGATAAAGGAACACAACATTTAACACTATGATTAAGAGGTTATGCGTGAACTCACGGTTATTTCTTCCAAATGCTAGTCCGATACATTTATAGAACCATCCTATATTTTTAGTTAATAAATTCATTTATAATAACTTACAGGTATTTTAGTAATTGGTTAATTTTACCTAATTATTAAACTTTGTTTTGGCGTTTAATTCAGGCAAGTGAAACAGTCTCAAATAAAGGGACAAAGGGTATATATACTAAGACAGATAAGTCACTTAAAACGTTTTGACAGTTCGCAAAATGAAGTTTTGATGTAGAAGCAAGCGCCATCTTTAGATGTCGTTCGTCAGCTCTATAGCTATGTGGGAAATGAACGTGGTGACCAAAAGAAGATCTTCCGACCGAGAGAGGTGTTATACTCGGTCAGGCCAAGCCCACGTGATACATTTCAGCTGTCGTATATATACCGCCGTGTTTCGAAAACTTCGATAGCGCGATGCAGGATTGTTACGCTTAATGTGGGTACCGCCACATCACCCCCCCGAAGACAGGAGTTCGAACTTGAAGTATTGATGATTGAGTCGCCAGTGCCAGTGAGTTCCAGTGAGTTGGAACTGTTGCAGTGAAGTCCCAGTGAGTCGGAACTGTGATGCTGCTGCACGGGCACCAGTGAGTCGGAGTGCTGCCGTGCGGGGCCGATGCTACGTGCTGACCAGGAGAGATGTGCTCTGTTTGCTGACCTGTCAGTGTAGTGAAAATGCCCGATGATGCCGATGCGGAGTCCGCCCAGGCCGCGGTACATTGCGGCTAGTGGACGAGGTACCATGAGGCGATGCTGGCTGGCGTGGTGCGGAGGGGCGGGGAGTGTTAATGATGAAGGAGGCGTGTTCTGTCGAGGGTCACCAGTGTGGGAATGAACATGGTGGCCAAAGGAAGATTTCCGACCGAGAAGGGTGTTATACTCGGTCAGGCCGAAGCCCACGTGATACATTTCAGCTGTCGTATATATACCGACGTGTTTCAAGAACTTCGATAGCGCGATGCAGGATTATTACGCTTAATGTGGGTAACGCCACAATTTCATCTTCAAAATCTTGAATATATTGCCAGAAGAATATATTGGATTATGCGTGGTGGCCGCAAAGTAAATACTTCCGAACGAGCGAAGTATTGTGCCCGGTCAGGCTGTAGCCTACGTGATTCATTTCAGCTGTCGTTTATATACCGCCTGACTTTGAAACTTTCGATAGCGCGATGTAGGATTATGACGCTTAATGTGGGCCGCCACAAATATTTTTCGTTCAAGTCGAGTTGGATAATGATGTCTAAAGAGGGACAGAACAATTACTTTTGCTTTGTACCCATGGAAGGGCTTTAAATGAATCCTCCTAGGAAGATACTGGATGCGTGTCAATATTCACTGGAGAAAGAAGCACTGGTGGTGAACAAAATGAAAAAGTCCGTTAAGAAAAGAACCAAAGAACACGGATGTGAGTAAGGTGGGTACTTCAAGAAGGATTGCCTAAGAAGGAACAGCGTGGAAAAGCAGGAATGATCAGCATGATGACTGCGCTAGTATGCGTCACAGTTTGTAAAACGTATAGAGATAAGTGGTACGCTAACAACGGGGCCACACACTTACATGAAGCGCGCTATTTGAAGTCAAAAGATAGTGGGAGTATAGACTCCCGAAGGATACATGTTTGGTAAGTCACACACAAAAAAATTTGTGTCCTAGAAAAGGCTGTAAGTCCAGAAGAATTAAATGTTTGTGGTCCGTTCCCATCAGGTTCTTTGAAGTCTCGATATTTCTTTGTGTACAAAGACAAATTTTCTAAGAAGGTACATCTGTGACTCGAAAGGTATTGCGAACATGTTTCGATATATCACTTTCAGTATTTATTTATGATAAGTATGAGGGTGCCGAGGTTGTGTTGTCGAAAGCGCGTTACAGCGTGACATATTACTGTTATTTTAAAAAGAATGACCTGAGGAAAGTCACGACACAACGGTTTCAGCTTAGAACGTGGAAGTTTCTTACACCGGTTCTTCTCGCAAGGCTACTATGATACTACTCTGGCAGTTCAAAAAATGTCCTTGATGATCTTATTTTGAATAAAAACACTTTGACTTTGAACATTTTCAATATGCGTGGCCACATCTTTTAAGACTTTTAGGGCTGCTGTTTAATCTGTGTTAAGGCAATTCTTTCCTGCCAAATGAGCTGATATAGACAATGACAGTTCCTATTATAAAAAAAGAGAAGAGATAAATCCGATAAGTGCAACCACCGCCCGATATCATTAGCTACAACTATGTTGAAGATACTTGGTAGCTTGCTTGACAGACAATTTAAGAAATATATAGCTCTGAATGACGCACAGCATAGACCAGCCCCCCTAGCCAAAATTCCGTTTTCTATAAACGTTGTCGTCTACGGAAAAATCAAATTGTATTGATTTGTCATTTCCTACCAGATCAAGTAATACACAGACAAAGAAGCCTACATCTAGTGCGACATCTTAAGAGGATTGTGCACCAAACGATTTCCATACAACATGCCATAACCTTTTCCACCCTTTAAAGTGTAAACCCTTACCTAGAGTAATGACTTTGTAGTAATTTGTAAAAATGCCTCAGAACTTCTAGCATCTTCTTATTACAAGTAAATAGTTGCATTAGTTTTGTCCGGTGTAATAGACTTTATAGTTTCTACTATTAGGATTTAGGATTGTCCGGTGTAATAGACTTTATAGTTTCAGCATTCTTGGCAGTTGACAGTTGGCACCTAAAAAAAAAGCCGTCATAATATTTGACTTTGATACAATATGACAGTTGACATTTGGTTGACACTTGCAGTTTTCGTAGTTTGAGTTTACGTTTTTGTTTTATTTTATTTCGTTGCTTTCATATTATTTTCCTATAATTCATTTGTGTTATTTAAATCAGTTATTTTTTTAACCTAATAAATGCATCATTTTAACATAATAACGTAACATTACAAAATATAACAATCAACATTAATCATTAGAAAATGGGGATAATGCATTCAAGTTTTATGAAATGACTCATTCGGTGGATCAGATCTTGTGTGTATAGTGTGTTTATACTGTTAAATAAATTAAGTTTTTGTATTATAACTGCTTTGTAATGGATACGCCACCAATTCCTAAACCAAGATCGACAGTTATTACAGCGGATGAATCTGCAAAAAGACCTGTTCCATTACCACGAACAAAACCACCGACAAATAACGATAAAGTTACTGCTACAGATATACTTCGTTCTATAAGCACAGTGTCTAAACAAATAACGGAAGATGTAGCACAAAAAGTTACAAGTTCTGCTAAAACTGCAAATGAAAAATTTGAGAAGACTTTAAATGATGGGTCAAGGTTTGCTAAAGGCACTTTCGAGAGAACTCTTACAACTTCAAGGGCCGTTAGAGATTCCGTTACTAAATCTGTCATCAAAGGCACAAAAAATGCCAGTTTCAAATTGGGTTTAGTTAATAAATTAAGTGACAGTAGCGAGAGTGACAGGGAGACCCAGAGGCCAGTGTCAATGCCTGTTGTGGATGTCAGTCTCTTTGATAATATACAATTTCATTCCCCTTTACTAGAACAAAAAAGAATAAAAGATCAGCTAGGAGAAAACAACCCATCAATGCAGTTAAATGCAAACCACTTAGATGATGTATCCATTTTTTCCAATAATTCTGATTCTAACACAGATTCCGTTAGCAATTTGTCCTTTGACTTACGAGATAATGACCACCATGATAGTAATTTTAACATAAGTGTGAGTGAAATGACTTATGACACTCCAAAAGCATCAAGAACAAACAGCATAGTAAGTGACATATCTGTTCCTGAAGTGCCAACCCGAAGAAAGAAAAGGGCTAGTAGCTACGAAATTATGAGACAAAATTCTTTGTATGAAAACTGGAATCTACCATGTTCTTCATCCTCCCACGACCTCAAATGTAACAGTCCTGAAAGTTCCAGACCAAGCAAAAGCACAATTTATGAGTTTGATCCATTAAATAAGTGTACAACAGAAGAAAAATTTGATGGAATAAGTAATGAAAACTTACTGCTAGAATATTTTCTAGTGGGTGACACATATGGCACAATAGTTTCTAATGAAACTAGTAGTGATGACCACAGTTATGAATTTGATGAAAGAGATTATTTCAATCCACCAACACCTCCTGAAAGATTTGACAGCTTACTATTTAATGATATATCAATAGAAACTCCACCGAAAAAGAACAGTTGCTGGTATGATGATGAAAGTATAATTTCAGACATTGATGAGACAAAGCCATCAGGGTCAATGATACAAAGATTTTCATCAATGTTAAGAAAAGACAAGATAGCTACCAAAACAAATAAACTGGATGTGGAGAAAATTAATTTAGTTGAGAGACCAGCTATTAACAATCTACCAGTACAATATTACAGTGGTATGATTACAAAAGTTGTTTCTGGTGTTGTGGAAGATTTGTTTAGAAACTCTCAAACTCGTTTCTGTACATTGTCCGATAAAAAACTTATGTGTTACACAGATCCTACAAATTCTATTCTAAAGGAGTCATATCCTCTTGAGAGCATTACTGTTGTACAGATTGTCTTGCCTCTATCATCAAGGTATGTAACATCTAATACATTGATAATTGAGGCCACCAGAACCAGTGTGGCTAAGGTTACCACATCTTAGGATTTGTCCAAAATCTCAGAATTTTAGACTTTTTTCTCATGATTGTTGCCAGACTTGGCAAATCTCAGGGTTTTAAGATTAACAACTAAATACAGTCACATTTTTAATATTTTTATAGAAATCAGGCCTGTCAATTTCTGGACATATAATTTTTTCATCAGGTAACCCTGTGCTCCGTTTTGATAAGCTGTTTTCATCATTAATAAAGAGACTTATGAATAAAACCAGTATCAAAAAATTTATGATCATGCTCTTAAGTATTTTAGCTAGCCTGTAATGACTATGTAAACACTGCACTAAGTGTGGTTAATTTTTTATATATGTTACCGGCAACATGTATAACGCAGGCATTCTATATGTCTAGGCAATGTATAGAATACCGGTTGTATTCAGACTGTGTATAAAATATTAGAAAATATAATTTTCCATTACATACTTGGAATCCATCTATGGAATGCCCATGCATTGTATAGAATACCTACTATTCTCCTGGTACTGTGTAAAACAAACAGATCTTTGTCAATATTGGTATGTTTAATGTGCGGCCTTTTGAATCAAATCGCTTGAATTTGAGGAAATTTAAACTGTAGATTAATATTTTTTTGATTGCATTAAAATCCAAAACCTCCTGACGATTTTTTTGTCAGAGCAGATCCGACTTGGATAGAGTAGGTTAAGAAGCTAAAGAACCTAAGATTCTGTTGTTTTTTTTTTTAATTGATCCAAAACCCCCTAACTGAAGCAAAGCTGGGCCTACATACAGCTCGAATTGATAATCTCCGTTTTTTGGAGTTGGTTATTTTGGACTTAGCTGGTATCAACTACCTATAATTTTATACATTGCCTAGTTATTCTATAAAATAACTAGGCAATGTATAAAATAAAAAATAGTTATTTGATACATTGCCTATGCATATTATGCATTGTATACATTGCCAAGGCATTCTATAGAATTCCTCATTATACACATTGGCGGTAACATATACATTAAGTTGTTGCCCATGTCAATGCCCTTTTAAATCCCCTAAGTTTGTAGCCTGTTGCTAATAAGCCAATACAGTTATGATAAGGAACCCTTGTGTTGACATTGTCGATTAATATATAAGAAATGTAGATTAGTAGTAAAAAATGTAGGTTTTCGTGGCCCTTAATTATTATGAATTTATGTATAAAGTTTTTACCTGACTAATCATAATTTGAAATATTTTTTTATTATCTTAATTGCAAAACTACTTTTATTTTACAGTACCACCAACAATTCCTACTGTTTTGAGATAATGGTATCCAGTGGTGTTAAAAGTAGCCCTCGCAAAGTGCTATTCAGCTGTGCAAGTGCATCAGAACGGAGGAATTGGGCACAAAAAATAGCTGAACATCTTATGAATGGTTTCCCCAATAAATATACAAGTGAATTCACTAGATGTGGATGGTGCTATTTAAAGGTAAATATTATTTTACTGTATGTGCTTAGTGCTGATGTTTGTTACCCTTATGAAAATTTTTAAAAACGTTTGGTACTTTGGTTTTACCAGATTTTGTATGAAAAATAACTCTTAAAAAATATTTTCAACCCACTTTAATAAAGTAGGAGGAACTAGTCGAAGCAATGCGACAATATTGATTTGGTATTAAATATGAATATGTATTATGTATATAACATGATTAGCTGAAGTAAAAAATAACAACGCAGTCAAATGCTCAGCGAATTTTGGTGTCAAATATAACACATGCATTATAAAATAATTATCGAAATAGAAATATAAAATTACATATTAAATTTTTCACTTTGATATTTTAAGAGTTTGACGTTAGTCATACATACAAAGTTTTGTATTTATATAAACTATTTGGGCGCATCCTAATATAGGTTGTAATTGTGTAAAAATATAGAAAATACACTTTTATGATATTTACTTAAAAGGGACTTAAATATATTCATAAATAGAGCTTTTAAATGAGCAATTCTTTACAAATCAAGATAAAGCATTAATGTTTTATGACCATTGTAAATTCCACTGTGTTGATTCGGAAAATAGTTTGCAGCTGTGCGAATATTTCTTAGTTTATTTATAAACAAGAATGTTGTAACTTCCTGATGCTAGAAGAAAATATATTTAACACGCAAAAATGTTTTTTTTCAAATAACTTTGAATCAATCAGAGCAAGTCAGCCTTTACTGTGTGTAGTGATTTGTTGATTGTTTCACTTGTTCATACTTGTGCATATTAATGAACGTTTAATGGTTGATATTCTGCCATTATAACACATAAAAAACCGATACAACATAAATTTAGCGAAGAAACACACTTTTCACATCCCGCCAAAACTTTCTCCTTCTCTTGGCTTATGCCTCTTACATTTCACCCTTTAAAAATAAAGCTTCACTATAGCATTTAATTTATTTAATAATATGACATTGCTTTCTTGCGAATTTATCGTTTTGCGATTAAGTCGCAGGCTACCCGCTCAATCTGACATCATCTCTTCAGTTTAGTCTTGTATGACCGGTCTGAACTGATGCCAAATTGAGAGTTATCTCCGTCTAAATAAGGCCTCCGCGTTACACTGAGGAGGGGCAAAGAATTTTCTAGTATTCTGTTAACTGACTGTAGGTATTGTTTTTTACCTGACTGCGCCAGAAGGAGGGTTATGTTTTTCTATAGTATGTATACGTATATATAACCAGTGCGACTTAACTAGGCATACGGCCTTGATGAAGTAATTTTTGGAAAAACGTAAAAAACATGACAAAATGTCCAAAAACAGCAACAGACAATTGTAATTGCCGGGAACACAATTGCAAGTCCTTTGATGTTGCTAGTATCTACGGGTGAATATTTTAATTTGCCCTCTAATATAACAAACAAATATGCAACTGCACTAAGTATTAAGAGTTTCCTGATATTATTACCTCATAATATTATCACATTGTAATAGCATCCTGATAAACTAAATACGATATTAAATAATAACGTACACACGTACCTTTGTCACGTACCCGATGTTATTGTTATCTTCACGTTTCATTGATCCCTAAAATACTATTCATAAAATTATAGAATTGTTTAGTATAAAGATTGTGGATTTAATAATAAAACATGTAAAATAATTGTGTTGAAGCTTGTGGCTTCTACAGTCGGGGTCCCGTGGCATTCTGCTAGCCGTACCACCCCATTGATACACTACTTAAATCATTGGTACTAAGATTTTTTATTTGACAAGGCGGTGTTTGACTTCTACCTACTGGGGGGCTATTATGACCATTACAAACCTGCATGGTTCCAGGCAATTCAATATACGGCCAACAATTGCCTTGTT
>JAOTAV010035047.1:0-19166 GCA_026546445.1 Cyclargus thomasi
TCTCGGCCTTCCGAGGCGCACACCCAACCCGGGGAACCCATGATGGGTTTCCCCTGCGAAATCAAAAAAAAAAAAAAAAAAGGCTAATCATCTGATAGTCTGACTAGTAAGATGATCCATGCGTCGGATGGACATGTAAAAATTCGGTCCTGCGACTGATCTCTCGCATGTCCTTTTCTCTCAATATTCTCGTTGACACAATAACATTGTTTATTTGTCCCCGAAATGTTTTTATCGATTTTGACTAAATTTCATATGCATATTCAGTAGGTCTGTATTATATTGGCTACGTTTAATGGTCATTTAACGCGTATTTGTTTGACAGTGATTTAAACATCATAGATTACAAATATTTTTTTTTCAACGCGAGAAATATTAAAATAGATTTTTTATTGAGCCATAACCTTTTTTCATACAGCGATTCGAAATGAGTTTATTTTATTATACTACATATTAGCTACTATAGTATATAGAAATACCTTTCTATTATTATATGTATGTAGTAGTTATCGGTGCTCAGACGTTTAAGAACTTTAACCTTGTTAAATTTTATTAAATACTCGTACATATAAAATAACTTGACCACAAGCTGGCATACTAATCTGAATGATTCAATATACATATTGCTGTGAGATCAATAAAACAAGTCGTACTGAACATCCGTGTAGGTTTACGAGACCTTCGCTTACACTTTGCACAGGCCGAGTTTCAACTACTGTTAATTCAGGTTAGTAATGAATTACGTAGGACACTGAATATTGTAAACCTTTTATTTTACATAAACTAGGTCAAAAATTCCTGTCTATCTTTGAGTCAGATTTAACATTAAGACTACGAATAGTTTTATTGGACCTCAAAGTAGAGCATTATATTATTAGAGGTCTCTGCCAAGAACTGTGTTCCTAGCTTCCTACATGGTTTTAAAGACAAATGTAAGCATTTACAAATTGAAAAAAATTTTAACCAACGTTTTTAAGGCCCGATTAATTATTGATTTACCTAATAGGCCCGGTGTTATAGTTCAAACTTCTAGTTTTATTTATTTACTAGTAGATGATATTTTGAATATCCTAAATTAGATTGCATAATGTGCAATAAATCTTGATTCAAGAATTAAGGAATCAAAAGTTAAATGATAATTAAACATAACATTGTTGACTCTATTACTCCAAATTAATAACAAACAACCCGACCAAGTGCGAGTTGAACCCGCGTAAGAAGTACCAGTGAGAAGCCAAAAATTGAGAAAACATACTCAAAGAGTCAAGCAGCTTTATCAGTTCACGTCCTATCAAGTGATAGTGCGATGTTGTAGTTCTGCAGCGACATCTAGTCTCGAAAAGCAAGCAACTGTCGGCAAAACTCACGTTTTTTGTATGACAGCCCTTCTTAAATATTTAATTTATTTCGTTTTTAGTATTTATTATTATAGCGGCAACTAAAATACATATTCTGTGAAAATTGTAACTCTCTAGCTATTACCGTTCTTGAGAAAAAGACTGGAGACGGCCGGCCAGGTGGACAGATAGACAGACAGGCAGATATACAGACTGACGGACAGACATCGAAGTCTTAGTAATAGGGTCCCGATTTTACGCTTTGGGTACGGGACCCTAAAAATAGTATGAAATTAATACATAATACCATTGACCAATTACTTTACGAAAACCCATTTTTACGAAAGATGCGTAGATGTGAAAGCGTGAAATTTCTCCTAGTTATAGTTGATATGGAGGAGGACCGTGGAATACCAATATTATTTTAAAATATTTTTTAATCTTGCATAAATTTTAATAATTATAGCGCTACGCACACTATTACACGCACACTACAATATGTTGACATGACACGACATTCGTACACTCTTTGATACTGGTTGAAATCTGTAATTTTTTTTTTAAATAAAGTGTAATGGACTGATAACAAGACCTAAATGCCAAATTGAAGTCTGTGATTGAATAAGGAATAGATTATATTTTTTATACAGCTCCACTTCACCATGGACTTAAATAGTTATGGTCGAATTTCGACTTTTAGTTATTATTATTATTATATTTAATTAAACATACAGTTCTGAGACAGCCATTAACAATTTTGTAAGGTAATTACTGAAATTCCCACGAGCTAATTTTAATGCGAATATGTCAGAATATATTCGACAAAGTTATATCGTTGTTGATACAATCTCGAACAATACTCTGGTGACGGCTGTATTGTTTTCTAATATAAGGCTTCGTACAAAATACCAGTGCGAATAGCCAAAAACACATTTTGAACTGTATATTAGCGGGATTAAGTTTATTTTGGATTGGTGATTGCGGAGTTCAATAGGTAAAGATTTAGTTGCGAAACACATTGTAATAAATTGTCTGTACTCAGTATAAGGTCTTTTGCTCTTTTATAATGTGTGTTTCAATTCAATATTTTGTCTTTTTACTGTCTACGTTAACAGTTTGACGTTTGACGTCTGTATGTTTCGTTGTAGTTTTTTAAATGCTTTCCGCACAAATCAAGTTTTTTTTGTTGTAATTGGCGAAAAGCGACATGAAATTGTTGGGAATACAAATATGAAAATATAGTTTGCAACGCTGCTACTTTCACAGAACTCTATGTTAGAGTAACATAGACGCCCTCGAATCTTATCACTTTTGTTACACTTCCAATCCGGCTACATAGTCTGTAGTATTTTATTATTATTTTTTATAAAATTTGTGAAAGTGTGCTGTCGGCCTTTTGTGAGGGAACAGGCTACGGAAATAAGGAACGGGAATGAGGTTTAATTAATTAAGCGATGAGTTTTGAGGATGTCAGGTCTCCGGTAAACTCATTCACTGGACGAAACACAGCGCGACGCTGTTTTTACGATACTTTTCTCTGTATTTTTAACCGACTTATAAAAAAAGAAGGAGATTATAAGATGTTTTTTTGTCTGTGAATGTTTTTTTTCTGCTAATCGTTCACAGTCTCGACTGTACACAATATGCTGGCATTCATTTTATACTTAACATAATTATACCTATCTCAGATCTAGATTTAAATTTGAGGGAACTCGAGTCGACCATCGAATTATGATCTACGCAGAATCCAATGGCGGATTTGTCATTCGATTTTGAACTCTACCCCGTAATAACAGGGTTTATATTTGGGCAGGTGGAGGATGTTTGTACGAGTAATAAGGGTTAATGCCAGGCGGTAATTTGTGCAATCTCGAATGTTGGTTTAAAGGTAATCGTACACTGAGCTGTGCCCTTTTATAATGTCATTAATATAGTGTTGTTGAATCGTAGACCCATAGCTCTAGTCTCTATTATGCGTTCCCCTAATATTGTTAGTAGGAGTCGTTAACACTCTCAAAAAAATTGATATTTCAGTTTTGTCTTTTATCTTTATATGGCACTACGGCTATATAGCATGGCCAGTGAAATTACGAACTTGCGTGTAAAAATTTATAGAAACTTTAACCCCCTTTTCACCCTCTTAGGGGCATAATTTCAAAAAATGCTTAAACACGTATTTATTTATTTTGAGTCAGTAGCTCAAAAATAAAATTGCATGTCTTTAACTGAACAAATGACTAACTTTCATACAAATTTCTAGCCCCTATTTCACCCCCCTAGGGGTAGAATTTTTAAAATTCCTTTCTTAGCGGGTA
This sequence comes from Cyclargus thomasi, assembly GCA_026546445.1. NCBI lineage: Eukaryota > Metazoa > Arthropoda > Insecta > Lepidoptera > Lycaenidae > Cyclargus > Cyclargus thomasi. The sequence continues at coordinate 3,653 of JAOTAV010035047.1, forward strand.
TCTACCCAATAACACAAAAATTTCAAGGCTGTAGATTTAATCCTTTTTTGCTCGACGAATATAAATCTTCGTTGCGCCAAAATTCGTTTCCCGTAAGGAACCGTAAATTTTTCAGTGATAAAAAGTATCCTTGTCCCCAGGATAAAATGTACGTCCACATCAAATTTTACCAAAATCGCGTTCTCCCACACTAACTTTAACCTCCCTTTTACCCCCTTAGGAAACGAATTTCGAAAAATCCCTTCTTATATACACCCCCCAAATTATATTTTTCTACGATTTGTTGATTCCTTAATATATGTAGTGTGTAGCATATATGTAGTTTAGGATAAAAGTTTTTTTATATAATGATATAGATAATCTGAGTGACCGAAAACGCGTTCCGCGTTAACTAAGATTTTATTTGGGATTTGTAGATGAGGGCATCTCTAGGTGGCGCTGTACAAATCTCATAAAAATCGTTATAAACGCGAAACGCGTTCACGGTCGAATGTGAAAAAAAAACTCACACTAGGCACCCTGATGGTACTGCGCGTCGCCCCTTACGTAAGATTGACGAGTGCCATGATTGTGGTCTGTGCCGGCCGTGTGTTTATCCGCGTCTCCATTTGCCTACACACTAAACTCTCAATACTGTATTGCCTGATCTGCTAGATTCTAGTCAGTGTATCCATATCCATACTAAAATTATGCGATATTGTGTCTGTCTGTGGGATACTTGTAGTCGCGAATAAATGTCGTATTTGGCTAGCGAATTCTGGCGCAATGAAGTTGCGAGTGTAATCACACTAATGTCAAAAATGTGAAAGTTTGTTTGGATGTTTGGATAGTATTCCCTCAATCACGCTGTCACTACTGAGTGGATTTGACAGAAATTTGGTGTACAGATATTTTTGAGCTTTCGTCCGATAAACCATTTGTACGCGGGGTGTAATATACAAATGTTGCCGTGGGAGACCCATGCTTCGGCACTAATGGGCCGTCTCGACCGGAGTGATACCACGGCCTCACGGAAAACTGGCGTGAAACGGCGTTGTGCTGTGTTTCATTCAGTGAGTGACTTTAGCGGTGGCCCAACTTCCCTAATCCTCCTATCTCTATTCCTATTCCCTATGCCCTCACAAAGGCCTTCAATGCAGTTGCGACTCTTCGGATGTTACGAGTGTCTATGGGCAATGGCGGTTGCTTTCCATCAGGTAACCCACCTGCTCGCTTACCCCTAAGTATTACAAAAAACTATTAGTACGCGGGCGTAGTATACAAATGTATGTACTCGTATATAGAAATAAATCACTTTGAAAAATTAATCCATAACGATAAAGGAGCTTACCCTAGCCAAAGTGTTTTAATAACCAACATCCAAAATGAAAGAGGTTCAAGTTTCTTAGTTAAATAAAAATAAATAAATAAAATATTTATTTCATCAAAAATAAAGCTAAAAATGAAGATCAAAATAAAGCGATTTGACATGACATCAGTCGAATGTTCTTGTGGACCAGCTTATGATTCGGTGTATTTTAGATCGGCGATTTTATAAAGAATGCGAGGAAGTGTTGGCTAGGGGCTCAGCGTGCAGTAAAAGGGCCGACCTCAGGCCTCAGCTGATGGGCCCGTGGTCAAGGTGAGGTTTAAGGCCGTGTTCGAAAGTCACAGACCACAGTACTCCAGCCAAAACCAGTCTATGTACAGCTTTACCTAATCGGACAGTACACGAATATTACAGTACTATTTATTGATATATCGAGATGAGAGCAGTATCTCATAATATGTATAAATGTATCAAATATTCATACACACAGTAATCAAAGTCATGTAAGAATACTGTAAGCAAAATTGTAAAAAGACCAAAAATTGTAAAATAAAAGATAAAAAGACGAAGTGAAAGAATTGGGTAAAAGAAAAAAGAAAGCAAAAGATCAAAAATGGTAAAAAGCAATCCCTAATAATGTTAGGGGGGGGGTATTTAAAAAAAAATATATCATCCAGGTACATTAGGCCTTCGGCCATCTGACTTGTCACAAGTCGCAACACAGTGCAAGCGCTATTTTAAGCCGATTTTTCTCAAGGCCGTAGTATTTTTTTTCTATCACACATATTTCTGGCAAAGCTGGGTTTTGCCATGCCCATTTTCTATCAGGATGTGTACTTGGTAATCTGATGAAATAGACTTTTTTAATGTCTTGTAACACCGTAACTATTAAGCACACAGATTTAGTCCGATAGTAACAAATTATAAGGATGATATATTCCAACCAAATATCATATTTTTTTCGTCTAGCCGGCAATTATGTCAAATGGCCCAAAAAAGTATGAAACTCGAATGAACTCCTTTCCCCATTATACAATCTTTAGGATTCGCCAACAAACAAGGAAAAGGTTTCTCGTTAATCGGTTCAAAATCACAGTTTCCCAGCCGTTCCCTCTGTATTGGTTGAACTTTCGCACTTCGAATGCGAGCGCAAAAATCGTAAAGGTCACTGAACCGCAGATATTTTATCTAGTAATTGACGGTTTACCTAATAAGGCGACGTCTAGACTTCATAATAAACCTATAAATATCGGTAATCAAGCAATTAGGTTACCCAGGCAATACAATTAATTAGAAATTGCATACGTTCTGCTCACATAAATTGTTGCAGATTTATAGTTTTTACCAGTCTTAAGACTAATTTAGATTAGAAATTTAATTAAACAAATTAAACTAGTAAAGCTCATCTATCTAGACATCCTATATGCTACCGCGCCTAAACTTCTGAATGGTTTTAGTTTCATTTATTTATGATATTTAGGGCATGGAAACTCGCGACAGGATCGCAAGTGCGTTGCCGGCCTTTATGAGGGGATAGGGGATTAGGGAAATTGGGCTACCGGTAAATTCACTTACTGAACGAAAGACACAACAACGCCGTTTAACACCAGTTTTCTGTGAGGCCGTGTTATCACTCCGTACGTCAGATCGGAAAATGTCTCTCTAATGCGAACCAAAGGTCTTACCCACTAGGCCACGGATGCTATAAAAATTAAAATGCTCATCTAAGACAAGTCATTTTCTTGCGAAGAAAGTGACGGTTAAATATATTAATAAAAATAGTATTGAAAAGTCTGTAGTGTATCGTTAAATATATTTGAATATAAATAGCGAACGTTACTAGCTAGATATTGAAGTAAGTAATATGTTTTGTCTGTATATTTCTGTTTAAATTACAAAACATTACCTACGACCCGCAAATCTTCAAGAAGAAAAATAAAAATAATATAAATAAAAGGTGCCGGAAACGCAGGTCACAACTCTTCTGATGTTGCGAATGTCCAATGGTGACGGTAGATGCTTTATATCAGGTGGTTATTGCTCATTCGCTCCCTGAGTGTATAAAAAAGAATAAAAAAAATCACAAAAACTACTGTTCCCAGTCAAATGCGATTTTCCCAGATTTTTTTTTAATAATAAGTTATAGTTATAGTATTAATAGTTAATATTAAGTTATTAATAAACAGACATGTTGTATAATATTATAATAATATTCACTCATTTACAAAGTGTAATAAAACAAGAATTTAACTATTTTAACTAGTACAGTAAAAGTAGACTTTGTATTAGGGAGGGTAGACAAAGTGTTGTGTTGTGACGGGGGATAGGGGAGGTTCATAGTTTTGTCAGATCATATTACAAATGTCATAAATTAAATTTTCAAATTTGAAGTATCGGGATATTTCTTAATTTTGAGATTGAAATAGCAATTTTGTGTCAACACAACAGGGTCTTAGAAATGTGATTGTAACAAAGAGAGGGGGAGGGGCCTAAAAATCGTGAAATTTGTGCGACGTACTTTATGGATGGTCCTTAAGTGCAAATTTTATCAAAACAACATAAAGATTTACAGTGTATTGAATAATGAATGTTAAGAGTAAATTTATTCTAACAATTTTGTTGATATTCAAATGTACATCATAAATATCTTCTGTATTGGTTTATACTTTAAAAGGGTAGGTATGTGTTTGTAAAAAAACACTGCTAAAATTTGTGTTACTTTTAAATATATTATTGTGTTTCTTTTGCTATATTATGTATGGTTTATTTTAACTAGCCGTTTTTCGCGACTACGTCCGCGTTAAGCTTTATACATTATTCCGTTTTTACGAAATTTTTGATTACTTACTGCTCGGCTCGTATTGGTTTTAGCGTGATGTTATATAGCCTATAGCCTTCCTCGATAAATAGCCTAACCAACACTGAAAGAATTCCGGCCAGTAGTTCCTGACATTAGCGCGTTCAAACAAACAAACTCTTCAGCTTTATATTGTTAAATTTAAATGTCGTGTTGTTTAGTATCAAGTTTGTCTAGGCCAAAATAAATTTAATGTAAGTTCCTTTGAGGCTCTAAAGTCTCTCTACGACATATTGGGAAACCGGTGTTTACTAAATCACTAATAAAATATAATTTAAAGCAGTGTGGGTAGTTTTAATTATTATTACCTCTTACTTACAAATTGTAGGTGTGATTGACTGACCATAAGACGCAAAACATTTATGCTAATAATATATTACAATATCTATGAACGCGTCACGTCAAACGGGGGCAAAATGCGAGAAAAAGATCATACTCGAAAAAAATCGAGTGTGAACTTTTTACGAGTGTATTCTCAGAACTTCACACCCGAAATATTTCGTGAAAAGGATTGAAATATATCGACTGTGAAGCGCTGAGAATACAACAATCTGTGTTTCGCTCTTAAAAAGTTCCCACTCGATATTTTATTCGAGTGTGAACTTTTTCTCACATCCTGCGATTGCCACCCTGACCCCGCGGTAAGTACCCGAGGGACTTGTGTTACGGGTACCAGACAACGGAAATATATTTAATAATTTTATACAATACACATATTTGAGATTTTTATTACATGATACACATATTCAATACACATCCAAAACCCAGAAACATTGAAAAACTTTTTGTTCCGTCGGCGGGAATCGAACCCGCGCCCCCGGCCTTACATTAAGCTGCCTACGTACTTACCAACTGAGACACAGAGGTCGTCAAGAGTTGTCTATATAGTTTAAAAATTTAGTGTTTGTTTGTCTAAACGCGCTAATTTTAGGAACAAGTTGCCGGAATTTGATAATTCTTTTTGTGTCGGTAAATCCATTTATCGAGGAAGGATATATAACATCCTACGACCAATAGCAGCCGAGCAGTGATAAAAAAATGTTCTAAAAACGGGAAAATTTATAAAGTTTCACACGGACGAATTCGCGGGTAGCAACTAGTAAGTAATAAAAGCCTAACGCGTACTAAAATTATTATATCTTACACTGATATCCGTATCGCCAGTCACTTTTAATCCGTATATGAAATAGCTAAGTTATAAATACGTTATGATATATTGATATGAAATCAAAATATACAAAACACTTGTGACTGTGTGACTTACTAACATAGTTATTACAGCCCAAACCCGCCGGGCTAAGATAACCCATCGTAAAAAAATTGTCTACACGTTTTCTTGACGTTTACCGGTTTATCTCTTCATCTCTTTTGACCCAACATAACAATTCTTTACTCTCGTGTTTGTCGACAAAATTAAAGATAATTCCGTGCTACTTTTGTCTACGCACCCTTACATCACAAAACATAATATCGAGTTTAGTCAAGATTTTGATATCATGAGAAGAGTTTACGGTTTCTTCGATGCTAGTCTACGAACGAGAAATTAATAATTATTTATCGACGTACGCATGTTAGGGAATTGAGATATATGTCGATATCGACAATTATGGCTACGCTCGAGAGAGAGAGAGAGAGAGAGAGACATCACGTTGGTTTATCTTAGCCGGGCTGGACTGGACGGGTCCGGCCGAAATTTGGTTTGGAGGTAGATGTTATCACGTAGGATAAGAAAGGATTTTTGATAAATTCGACACCCAAGAGGATGATGACTGTTTGTATGAAAATAGTTTTTAAGAGAGCAGCCGTCGGCAAAAGCTAGTATAAATTATAACAAATTCATTTAGAGCAACTTCAAATGAAACTACAGAGGGAGAACAGATTTTTAGGGTTTGGTACCGAACAGCTAAAAACGGAACTCTATTACTAAGACTTCGCTGTCGATGTGTCTGTCTGACCGCCTGTCTGTCTGTCAAAATCATCTATCTTCTTCTATACATATAATAAAACAGTAAAATTGGCGTGTCTGTACATTTCAAATTTTTACAAAATAATCAATGTGGGGGTGCTAAGGAGCAATAATAGAAGGCATATAGACAAAAAAGTTGTCTGTTTGTCAGTTTGTACGCACTAATCTCAGGAACTACTGGACGGATTTAAATAAATCTTTTTTTGTTTAATAGCTATTAGGTCTGGGCAACATATAGGATACTTTTTATTCCGGAAGAATGTACGGTTCCCGCGTGATTTACGATTTTTTTCGCAACAAAATTGAGGGCACCATCTAGTTGAGAATAGATGCCTCTAGTGTTTAGGTTAAATATATAATAGCCGAACAAGCCAAAGTAGAGAGTAATAGTCGATGTTATTGGCAATAAGATTTTCCTTTTGTAGATTCAGATAACGATATCAACCATTACCGAGCTAGCATTTGGCGTGCCATTCGAAATGGTTTCGCGGTGAGAATCATGAGCAGAGTGGTAATGTTTATTGTGTTTGTATACAAAAATGTTACTCTGAATCTGGCGAATCTCCGAGAAACTTCAATAAGAGAAGAGGGTGGTACTATTAGTCTAAGCAAAAATAATAAAAAAAAAATATAATCTAATAAAAATATATAAATAAAAATAGCAAATTTTTAGTAGGTATTTGAGACAAGCTAAAAACTTGTCATATAACTCTCCTATTACACATGAATACGGCACTGCAGACCTGGCGGGGCCTACCCTATAATTTATGTAAAATAAAGAAAATCTTTTTTTATTCCAAAAATATATTTAGGAAATTTGTACTTTTTGCATGTTGTAGTTGAATATTAAAAGAATAGACAAAATTATAATCCAGATGATTTAGTGGGGGTTTTGACATACGCGTGCAAAAATAATTTGCGAAAATTGCTTGCAAACTAAAAAAAATGTATTTGTGACAACTTGATATTTTAAAACAGGATTTTTCATCTTTAACCAATCAGATTCCGATCTTTTCTGTGTGTCTGCTGTTCCGTGTTGAGGTGTAATAGGAGAGTGAATTTCCCAAAGCGATTTTTCACGCGTCATGGCTAAAGACCACTCTTTTTTCTTAAGATATATTTTTAATTGTTGGTTTGAAAAGTAAATTATACTGTCTAAATTAAGGCCTTGTAACTATTTTTCAAAATAATTTATTATTTTCCGACGAAAAAAATATAAGCGATTTCTAATTTTGGTGGCTCGTCGTCGATATGTTTTTCTCAATATCAAGATCAATAACCTGTAAACTTGATGTTCGATTACATTTTACATTTATGTACATTTTATCTTTATGTAGTCGTGCTATATGAGTGACTCCTTACAATACATCAATTTTACTGCACTAAGAACTGTGGTTAAGTTTCAAAGACATAATTTAGTTCTATTTTTAAATATTGTCTATCATGGAGATTTTGCTAATTTTGGTGTCATATACTAAACGTTACATGTTTTCAATATATTTATTAAGGCATACAAATTTCTTCAACTTCCAGATTCTAGTCACACGCTAACGTACTCACATCGTACATCAAGTTATATGAAAAAAAATATATGTCCACCAAAACCACCAAAATTAGAAAAAAAAAACGCTAGTTATTGAAATCCTTTTAGGATAGATACATGAGGGTTTCAGCTTGCCTAAAATACTCAAAAATTGCTACCAGCTCTCGGTTTGCATCAGGCAGAGGGAGACAAAAAAGGTACCTTGACAATGTGCAAACCTTTTGCGCTAGTAAGGTCCGTTATTTCTTAAATAAATAAATAAATAAATAAAATAAATAATCGTTTATTCGTGCACTAAGACAATACACTAAAATACATAATACACCAAAAACTAAAAATTAAACAAAATTTTAAAACCTACAACTAAAATAAAAAATTGAACAAAACATACTAAACACAAAAGATATAAGAATAAAACAATGAAGACATTTCTAAGATATTTAGGCAGTGTATTGCTCAATGCCGAAATGGAGTGCCACTCAGGTATATCACCACAGTGCAGAAACACCCCGGTACCTGGTCTTCCGTGGTTTAGTATTGAGATGCTTTGAGTCGCGGACTAGGTAAGTTTTTATCCCGGAATAATGTACGGTTCACGTGCCTATAAATCTATACCTGTGTCTTTGTCTGCCGTATGGGGTCAACACAAGTCGAGTCAAAGTGTTTAATTCACAATAAGATTATCAAGATACACTTTTTGAACGTCGAAACTACGATGCCTACCCTCGGTTCGGGAGCTACCCGTGTAAAAAGAACCGGCGTAAGAAACTCGCACGGCGCCATCTTTTATCAAAAATATGGAAATATTTTTTAAATAAAATAATATTAGAATTTTATGGCGTACAAGCTATGTAACATTAATAATAATTAAGGTAACCTGTATACAGCCAGATAACCGTGTATGCCGTGTTTGCTCTATATTTGAGTCTCATCAATAACGATTCAGCCGATCCTGCGTAATGTCCGATAGTAATAATATATACTGTAAATTCAGTTATAAATTTTGTGACAGCCTGTAAAATTTGCATCGGCATGTGAGCAAATCACAAAAACTTTCAGCGTTGCTACTCTTACGTGAAACACTTATAAATAACACACTTTTGTAACACCCCGTATAGTCTTCTAATTCTCTATTAGTTTAATACGGGTACTGCAACACGATTTAGTTTCGACATTGATCGTTCTATCTATTTACTTGTCTCACACCGCCGCGCTGATACTAGGTAATCTAGATTAAGTATAGATAATAGACCTATTTTGTGCTAATAATATAGAACGTCAGTTGCCTAACATAGATTGCTAGATTTAGCTCCCATGTTGAATCCTATCAGCCTCCTTAGCCAAAATCCGTTTTATTAACCAAAATTAACCTCAACCTGTAAGTAAAAATGCGGGTTGACAGTTCTCAGCCCGCATTTTTACTTACAGGTTGAGGTTCATTTCGCGGAATATTGCTAAAAATCCTTATTTACTAAACTTAAACTCCCCTTGAAGGTTTGACGTCTACCATAAAGTGTACGGAGTTGACATTTACAAACCGCGTGACATCTATCAAGTTCGCACAATAATTAGATTTTTCCGTATCATTTTGATCTACGCCACTACAAAGCAGCGACACGGTGTAGGCTAGCTAGACGAATGTCATTAGAAAATGAAACCTATTGCATATGTTATAAAGTGGGATTTCATTTGATTCTTTTTGTGTCGCGGTCGCTGGTAGCGAGGACCGGAATGTTACTTTTAGTAGAAAAATAATCTTTTTACGGTGGCCATGCTTTAACTGGAAAACATACTGATCGGACGCGACTTACGGACGCGACTGACAGCCGCGATCTAGATAATAATTGTACATTGAAATGTGCAAACTATAAGGCGTAAGTCGCGGACGTCTATGGGCTATCAGCCGCGTCTGACGTCAGTCACGGACGTTTTTAGCCGACTTCATACGTCTTTAGATTTAGAAGATCTTTATTTCTTTCCCAGGAATCACAGACGGGCGAAGCCGCGGCAAGCTAGTATCTTATTTGCATATGAAAGTTAATGCTAATATTATGCACATATTAAATGCACACGTATTTTGTATATTATTTTAAGTTGGGCCTCGATTCTAAAGATTCGAAAGTCGATACGATAATAGTTTTTATACTACTACGATTTAGAAGAGAGCGTGTTCCCTCTTAAAATGCCAGCAAAACCTGCACCTCTTCGTATGTTACAAGTGTCCATGAGCGACGGCAGTTGCTTTCCATCAAGTAAACTGCCTCCTCTTTTGCCCCTTGGCTTAAAAAATAATCTAATCGTCAACTCAAGAGGAAAATTAGGCCTTGGGAGAGCTGGCTCGACCGGAGATATATAATATAAAATACTAGAGGTCGCCCTGTGGTCAAAATTCGACCGTAATTAATATTTAAAAGAAGTAAAGTAAAGAAGCTATTTACCAGGCAATCAAATTTTATTAAAAAAAAACACAGACGTCAACCACAAACAATAGAAAATTGCGTGTATGATTATCGTGTCATATCAAAATATTGTAGTGTTGATTTATTTATTACAAACCTGTAAGATATATACTCAACCACTGCTACCAACGAGCTCGACCACTGTGCCACGGGGGTCGTGAAATATACCAAGGCCTCACAGAAAACCAGCTTGATACAGCGTTTCGTCGAATCAATGAGTTTGCCGGAGTCCGAGTTTCCCATCTTAATTCTCTTATTCTCTCAATTTAGCCTATTCCCTTAAAATACCTATAGGATTATACCGCACTCGCAACTCTCCTGATTCCAGTCCATTAGGGACGGTGGTCACTTTCCATCCGCTGACCGACCCGTTTGCTAGTTTCATAAAACAGCCAGCGATCGAAATGACATTCAGGGCTGAGAATCGCGTCCCTAAGCTTTGACTACCAAGTGAGCTTAGTGTTTTGACCGAACGGGCTTAGAAACTTTGAATATGGAACTGCATTACCTTAGATTTTAGAATATTATGTTGTGTGTAAGGTAATATCATTTATGAGTAGACTAACTGCCCCATGCCCACTTCATTGGGCGTCAACTAACTTAATTTAAAGCAAAACTATACTGTCTATAGCAATCTAGGGTAATGTAGCTTTCTAACGGTGAGAGAGTCAAAAGTCGGTTCATATGAGGGTAAGTTGCAAATTTTCCTCAGCAGGGACCCACGCAGAAGCTGCGTACAGCACGATTGGCTCGACCACTGACACATATATGGTTCTGATTATCTCCTTGTTCAGAGCCCAGTTTATCCTCGCTGCACACGCTAGCTGTTTATAAATATCTGCTGCCTTCCTGCAGGTTTTGGATACGTGTGCATTGAAGGTCATTTTGTTGTCTTTTGTAAGGCCCAAAAGTTTGATCTAATTTGCTAATTGGATCCTAACATCGGCCATGTAGATGATAGGGGTTGTCGTATTTACGTTTATTCGTTATGAGCATCGCGTTGGTTTTATGTGGAGCGAAACGAAGTTTATTTTTCAGCCCCCATTCCGAAATAATAGCCAACACGCTGTTGGCTATTTGCTGGATTGTTTGGCCGTTGTTGCCTGAGATAATCAGAACCACTTCATCTGCAAATCTTGCTATAAACCTTTCTCAGCCCGAGATTTTTCCGACGAATGCAAAACCGTGGAAATCAGTTCGTGCTTTCTGGAGTTATAGCTTCGGGAAGGAAAACCTGTCTTATTTTTATAAAATAGACTAATACAGCAACCTAGATGATAAATAAAAGGATCGTGTATCATATTATCAGCCAAATTCTCAGACCGGCCCTAGTCTAGTGGGTAAGACCTTTTTCGCACTCGAGAGGGTGCCGGTTCGAACCCCGGTGGTGGCGTGTACCAATGAGACATTTTCCGACCTCAAGTACATAATATGGATGCTCATTGCTTTTGCACTCAACTCATTGAAAACTGTCGTGAAACGGCGTTGTGCTACGTTTTGTTCAGTGAGCGAGTTAACCGGTAGCCCAAAATGTTCCCAACCCTCTATCCCTATCCCCATTCCCTTATAAAAACCGACAACGCACTTGCGACTCTTCGTATGTCGCGATTGTTTATGGGCGACGGCAGTTGTTTTCTACCAGGTAACCCGTCTACTCGCCTGCCTCCTAAATATCATAAAAAATGCGTCACAACGCTAAATTGACTACGGAAATTCGGTCGCCTATTTTCAGATTACCGTACTAAGACGCTAAGCCCTAGTGTTATTTACCTTATATAAAACAAATCCGTGTATATTGATAAGCCCAAGGTAGTTCTTTAATAGTGGAGGGGGAAGGGGGTTGGGGGGTTTGGGGGTTGGCACGCTAGGGGGGTTCAATGTGAGATTTGCAGGTTATGTCTTACGTTAATTAATCCGTTGAGATAGGCCGCTTTTACACCGGTAGAAATGTTTATCTTATAAAAGTGACAGTGACATATTTTTTTTTGAATAATTTCGATGCGGCTCCCAAGACATGTCCCTCGGGCTCCCTGAGATCATATCAAAGGATTTTCGTGGGCACCGCTTTCGATCCTGGCGACACAGGAGATGCAGTGACTAAAATGTGTGGAAGGCCAAAGCCCGATAAAAAAAAGCTTACAAAATGTTTAATTAAGACCAAAAATTCCAGCGCAAAGCGTGCTCATGATGATTACCACCAATCACACGACAGTCACGCCTAAAGGGGATTCTACACGGCGTGAACAAACATCACGCAAAGGTGATGATGCGATGCATCTTCAATCTTACGCCATGAACTGAAGGTGCATTTTAGATATTAATGTTGTAAATGATCGTGTTTGACAAACCTTGATGTCAAACATGACCTAGATACACTCAAAATTGCACTCTCAGTTCATGGCGTAAGATTGAATTAAAGGTGCATTTTTTCAATCGACCGCCATAAACTGAGGATGCGATTTGGATTGCATCAAAGTGCACCTTTGCGTGATGTTTGTTTCTGCCGTCTGGCCCATTAGAAGCTTAGAAATGGTACTTTTGACTTGAGGGATCTTCTCATACTATCATGAAAAAAAATCTACAATTACTACTTTCACAGAAAACTTTAAACAACACATCCTAAATAACAGCTCCATTAGATTCAATATAAAATTATCATCTTGATTTCCCAAAAGTTACAAAACGCGAATATAAAGCACATCGCTTAAGTCTTTGATAAACTGTGAAAGCCTTTTCATGGTGCAACGAAACGCTCAAACGCCAATTACATCTGAAAGGAGCCACCTGTTGAATACTTTCAAACATTTTATTTGTAGAAGCTGCGGTTTAACCGCTAGGGCTGCCGACAGATTGAAATTGAGTACTAGATTCTTCGGATTTTCGAGCGGCGGTACAATACGATTTGAGGTAATCCCACATTTGCCAGCACTTTACGCATCGCACATACTAAATGTTTCGAACGCCTTTTTTTATTATTTCTATCGCGATAGAAAACCAAGTGCACATTTAAATCCACAGAATACGTGCATTTTGTGCGAGACTAACTAGTTGTGGGGTCTTTAACGCGTGCGCCGCTGCGTGCTTACGGTGCTGACATAAGAAAACACACTTTGGAACGACAGGGTTTCTGGTATGTTTTAGGCTTCCTGGAGGGTTAGCCGAGATCTAAACGTTTTCGTTTCTTTGTAGAATCGCCAAGCAAAATGTATTTCATGACATAAGCGTAACTTATGTCATGAAATACATTTTGTTTAGCGATTCTGCAAAGAAACGAAAACGTTTAGATCTTGGCTAACTGTTCCAAACAATGACATATATTTTTTAAACGCAACGTCTCACAACGACTGCTCGCTGGAAAGTTACCAACCCTAGACATAAGCCAACTGTTGCACTCCGCCGCATCGACTTTTATTCTACAGACGTGTATTCTCAAGCAATATTTTTAAGTGAAAATCCGGTTTTCTGGAAGTTTACTCTCTATTTTATAAGTATATTTTCTGCAGTATTCTCTCAAAATGTTGATTGTTCGAGAAATTTTATGCTTTAAACGAGAAAGTGGCCAGATTTCCTTAACAGGATCGCTAGTAGCTTTCATGTATTATACAATTAAACTTGTGGGTACTACTGGGTGAAGGAAAACTGTATAGCCAGCTTAAATCACTATCTTCTAGTTACTATACATAGACAATATATTTTTATGTTACTATATTTATTATATCTATGGACGCTTCACACCACGTCGGTCTGGCCCCGTGCTAAGTACCAGAAGGAGTTGTGTTACAGGTACCAGACGACGGAATTATATTTAACACTTTTTTATTATGTTTAAGATTTTTATTACATGATACACATATTTATTACACATCTAAGACCCAGGAACATTAAAAACTTTTTGCTCTGTCGGCGGGATTCGAACACGCGACCCCCGGCTTAAGCTACCAACGCGCTTATCAACTGAGCCACAGAGGTCATCAAATATTTTATACTAGATGATGCCCGCAATGCTCCGTTGCGCCAAAATAAGTTTGTTATTATTTGTCATACCAATAAAATGAGGAAATGATGACAACTTCACACAAAAAATCACGACATAAAGTTACTCCGTTGCGACGTGAAGAAAGGACAAACAAACAATCAAATAAACAAACAAACACACTTTCCCTAATATTAGTATATTTTGTAATCCATCATTTATGTATTTAACATTCAACATTTATGTTTCGTCTAGATCAAAATAACTTGGCGCGGAATTTTATGCAAACTTTGACATTTTATCTGAAATTGCTTGCCCAGTATATTTCTTTTCTTTCATGTTTTAATTCAGCCATACCGTCAACAAATTACCCGAAGCACACGCACATCAGGGGCGCCAAACAATTAATTAATACAAGTCAAACAGAAAGTATAAGCCGAAGGTTGCGCGCACCGCGCACGGCGCCCTGAGATTTCCGTAGCGGCGCCCCGACGCGCTGCCGCCGCCCTGGTCCCCGCCCTATCGCACATCTGGGGCTTATTGCCCAATTATAACTTTACCTCATTGTTTGGCTATTTTATGAATTGCCGAGACGTTTAATGGATGTAACATTAAGTTATTCGCGCCATTTTATTTTACCTTTTTAAATTTTACCTTTTATTAATTTTTTTGCTGTTTACACTTACTTATTTTTTTAAAAGGGCACTGAATGAACTTTATCTACACTGTGTAAATGTGCCTACATCTTAAAGCTGTTCAGTCGCAACTTAGTCACAAGTTATTTTTACGAAAAATATCCATACTAATATTGTAAAAGGGAAAGTGTGTTTGTTTGTCGTTCTTTTACGTCCTAAGCGGCTTGATTTTTGGCATAGACTTAGTTGAAAGTTTGAAGAGTAACTTAGGCTACTCCTGGAGAAGCATATTATATTCCGTTTACGTAACAACAAAGCTAGCAACAATATAAACTTAGCAACCTAAAGGACTATCCACAAAGTACGTCACACAAATTTCATGGTTTTAGACTCCTCCCTTCCCTTTGTCAAAGATTGACCACCATTTCTTAGGAACCCTCTCCCTATTATGACGTCACAAAATTAGCAATTTTACACCTAAAAATTTAAACCACATCAATATTTCAAATTTTGAGACTTAATTTTAAAATTCGAAATGTGATGTCACAAAACTGAGGATCCTCCACCCCTTAGTCACACCACGTCACATTTCGACCGCACCTAGCATTCTTGCGAGCATCTTGTGAAATAAAGTTAGTTGTAAGGGAATTCGTAGCCAAAACGGCAATGCGAAACTCAGGATTCGTCATGTCTGATAGTGTTGCCCAAATTCAGTCTTGGTCTTGCAGTCTTGGTCTTGTTCTTGCGTTTTTGCAAGACCAAGACCAAGAAC